>CM076569.1:192973722-193181616 GCA_034641835.2 Pinus albicaulis | reverse complement strand
TTTTCATGCTCTTGATGCAACAGGCAGATTTGGGGGTGTGGTCTTAGGTTTTAATTCGAAGAAGCTTAGAGAAGTCTCCTCCTGGGGTTTAGAAAATTGTTTAGCTTTGGAAATATTTTTGAATGAACTAAGCCTCTCTTTCCTATATTTGAACATTTATGGACCCTGCGTGGACAGGGATGTTGGAAAAATTGTCATTGATGGCAAAGGAGAAGACATGAGTTGCACCTGAACTATAACAGAGGCAGCAAGCAAGGCAGCTGATCAGGCAATTATGCAGTAAGAAAGTCAAAGGAGCACAAAGGAACAGAGGTAGCAGAGATAGCAAAAGAGAGACAGAAAGAAGCAGCATGAGATAGGAAACAAAGGCAGCAAGACAGATAGCAAACAAAGGCAGCAGATAAAGAAGAAGTAGCAGATGAAGCAGAAGCAGCAGATGAAGCAGAGGCAGCGGAGTCCAATTCGATGCGATGCGATGTAACGAAAATGCGATGCGATGCGATGTAATGAAGACGCGATGCAATGCGATAGGTTTGCGATGCGATGCGATGCGATTGCATATCGCAATCGGCAAAACACAAAAGGAATAGGCAGAGCAGATGCAATGCGATGCGATGCAAGTGCTTTATTATAATGTTCCACTTCCAAAGGTGTAATTCAGTACTTTATAGTGTAATTTGATGTATTGCCGAAACTTTTACAAAGGTATTAACTCTATGGACAAGTTAAAAAATCAAAGGAAATTAGAGTGGGAGTTGGATTTGAATGGTTCGTTAAAATAATAGTGGGACCCAATATTAAAGGTGGATCATGCAATGGTTTATGTTTTAAACCAAGGTTGGAGTTTCGTATAAAATTAAATGGAACATGAACATAACCCAATGTGTTAATAAAAGGCGGAACCATGAATAGAAGTGGAACCATGCAATGAATAGTAGAAGCAGAAGTGTTGAAGATTAACGACGGAGATCTTATCGGAGATAGAAAATCAACGGTGGAGATCTAATCCCATCGGCAGAAGGAAAGAACAAAGGAACGACAGTGAAAGTTGCGATTGCGATTGAGCGATTTAATCGCAACTGTCCAATCTTGATTAACTGCAATCGTTGGATCTACAGGGAGTTATCTCATCGGCGCAGCAGAAGTACAAGGGAACAAGTTGTTGAAATTTTCGATTGTGATGGTGCGATCCAATTGCAACCATTAGATCACGGTCGATAGCAACCGTTGGATCATAAAGTAAGTAGGAGTGGGTCTACTAGATTTCAAACCCGAAAACACAAGGATTTCCTTTGTTAAAGCGCATCGACAGGTAAAGAAATAAATATAACAAATAACATTGAGAAGCTGAGGTACTGCCTGGTGGGACCCTCGCTCATCGCATCGGTAGAAATCAGATGACCAAAGGCACAGCGGACCTATGAATGTTGTGATTGTGATTGCGACAGTGAAACTTAATTGCAGCAGTCTGATTGCGATTCATCGCATCGACGTGAAGGCAGAGCAATGGAACAAGCTATTGAAGTTTGCGATTGCGATTCATCGCATCAGAACCATCACAAATGGTGTGATCGCAATTGGAAGTCATCAGAGGAGGCTCATCGCATCGAGGAATAGAAAAAGTTGGCAAGTGGGCCCGAAAGACTATTTACTATGTTAAAAGGGTCTTTTGTTATATTTCCGAGAATTATTTGGTTCTTATAAGAAGAAGCAGTGTATATGTGTTGAGTGGTTTTGAACCATATGAAGAACTTCTGAAATATAAAATACTATGAATTTTGATAAAGCTTCCAGATTTGGAACAGAATTTGGGAAATGCATTCTACATGCATGGAAAACAAGAGAGTATTCAGAAACTGGAACAGACAGAGACAACAACAGAAAAGACAAACGCACAGCGAGCCAAGAACTGAATGGTTTGAATTGAAATTCTTATTGTAACTGAAACTGTAAATGTTTTAATTGATTTTATATTGTTTGTGATGCAAAGGCAAGTCTTCAGAGGCAAAGAAATATCCCACTGTAATGTTGAAATGTATACATATTGTAATATTTTTTCTGAATATGCTGGATAAAGAAATGAGAAGGCAGAAGGCAAAGAGTCATGGTTGTTCACTTCGAATTCCCTGTGGAATGCAAACAGTCATGAGGTGAACTCTATAAATGATATCACATTGATATGCATACAGAGCTTTTTTAGAGAATGGAGAAATGAGGCAGAGAATGTAAGAAGAAGCAGGAGAAGATAGAAATGCTGTGAAGATGCAGAGATGATATATGGTAGATATGAAGACTGATGGACAGCAGAAAAGAAGGAACATAATAGAGCTGATATCCAGGTAAATCAGCAAGTGTTTTTTTAAAGAGTAAGGAAGTTGGTGCTTCCATATCAAGTTCTAGCTTGATAGAAGTCAGTTGTAGCTGGCTGAGGTTGGAGCCTCCTGTAGGTTGGAGCCTACAGAAAATAGTTGGGAGTTGGAGCTTCCTTGCAAGTTGTAGCTTGCAGAATTGAGGTAGGAGCCTCCTGTAGGTTGGAGCCTACAGAAAATTAGTGGTGAGAGGGAGTTGGAGCTTGCCTTTGCATCACAACAATAATAAGATGTGGTTTTCTCCCTTTATGGGTTTCCACTTATATCTGTTGTCTATATGCATGATGATAATGTGTTGATACTCTGTATTTATTCTGCTTAATACCTGCTGCTCACTTATTAAGATTGTTGTTCCATTGTATAGTAAGTTGATCATAAAATGATGATGTGAATGAGTATAAAAGAAATTTTAAAAAGAAAATAACTGCATTAAAATGATTCACCCCCCCCCCCTCTCAGTTTAACCTAGGGTTCAACAAGGGAATGTTTCTGGAACCCTTTTTCCAGGACTTCTTGCCTTTCCCACCCAAATCTGATAGTTGGTGGAGATCTGAATTTCTCCTTGGGGGAATCTAAATCTTGGGGAGCTTCCGCCAGACCTGATCCCCTTTCTGATTTTTTCTGGAACAAATTGGCTATATCTCACCTGGTGGATGTTCCCCTTATCAAAATCTGGCCTACTTGGAGAAATCGACGAGTAGGGGCTGATTGGGTGGCAAAAACGTTGGATCGTTTTCTTCTGTGTGAAGTTTGGGCTGAGAAATTGTCGATCTACAGACACTGGGTCGGGGAGGGGGGTATTTCTGATTGTTGATATTGCAACAAGATGATGAGCTTAGTGGAAAGGAGTTGCCTTCACTAAGTGGGCCTGCAGGCTATTTTTGGCGCAAAGTCTATTTTTAGACTATGTCTATTTTTAGACATATGGATCATGTTCTATGAGTTGCAGGATGTTATTTGTGGATGGTTGGTCAAGTCGAAAAAAATAGATGGACTTCTATTTTTAGACATATTGGGCGGAATCTATTTTTAGATTGCCAGTATAAAAATAGATATGTCGAATATTATTAGCTCTTAATAATATTTGGACTATAAACATTATCTTATTCTCTTGGAGCACTTCAGTTAAGTGCACAAATGTGGCACAGGAGTTGACAGAAGGAATTACGCTATTCCTGAGGGTTATGTGGAGCTATTGCATGGATACTTCAGTTAGAACTCATGTGACAGAGTTTGGTGGAGTTGATTGAGGAAGTTAGTGGAGTTTTATTCAATTTAACTAATCTAAACATAGTTGAGCTATTTGTATCTAGTTTAACTGATTGATACAATTAGTGAGAGTGGTGTAAATTAATTATTAATTAATTCACTAATTATAAACTCATTATTCAACTAAAGAATACATCAGTTAACTACAGTGCATGGACAGTTTCAGTGGAGATCAGTGAAGAGATAGGTGAAAGAGCAGTGTGACTATCAGTTGTGACTATAAGTGATGCATGGTTTGCATCCAACACTCAGTAGAGATGCCTTTAAAGACTGTGTGAGCAAGGCTGGGGTAATTTGAACTCATCAAGAGCTATTATTCAATAGGGATTGCGCAATAGAGGCTGGCTATCAAGTGGAAAAAGATTGGAGCATGTGTTTTGCTAGATCAAGCTTGATAGTGTGTAGCAATTTGAGGTTGTGCTGAGAGCTTGTGAGGAGCTTTGTGCAATGATTGTTAGATGATCTCCATGACACATAATATACAGATAGTTTGGGTTTTCAGCTTTAATCTTTCCCATTAAATACTGTGTTCATATGTGTGATTGTTTGTGGTTTTAGTGTGTGCATGCAATTGATTTTATTTCCGCAATTAATGATCAATGGTAGAAGAGATTTTGTATTATGCATGAAGCTAAAATAGTGTGTGATCAGGAGAATATCGGTGAATAATATATTAGTTATTCAAATTTCTACATGGTATCAAATCGATATTGATCATTGGAGCAATTGCAAAACATTGAAGCGGTTGAGTTTTGTGCTGGTGGAATTCGAATTTGTAGTAGTGTTTTCTTGGTGTCGAAGTTGAGATGTCTTTCAATGGATTGTGATTGGAGTATGCCCTTGAGGGCAGCTCGAATTATATTGCATGGAAGGACAGGATGGAGGTGGTGCTGGATGACAATGGGTTGAAGGAGTTCATAGATGCAGAAGTTCCAAAACCTACTTCTAGCGATGCTGCCGCACTTGACGCATGGCAAAAGAAGATAGAAAAGTGTCGAAGGATTGTGTTGGAAGGTGTGAACGATCACATAGTGTCCAGCCTTCATGGTAATGCTTCTCCATTCTTGATGTGGAAATCTTTGACAGATTTATTTCAAAGCAAGAGCGACCAGAGGAAGTTGGCGCTCAAGGATAAACTCAGGAACATAAAAATGGATAAAGGCGACAGTATTCCCAAGTACCTCACGAAGTTCATCCAATGCAGGGATGAGTTGGGAAGTGTGGGGGTTACTGTTGATGACGAGGACTTGGTGAGTTTGGCTCTCCTTGGGCTTCTGAAGAGTTGGCACTCCTATCAGGACTCTGTCAATGGTAGGGAGAAATTTCCAGGATGGGAGCGAATTTGGTCGGATCTTGTGTAAGAGGAAATAAGGCGAAGTACCAGGGACAGATCTTCATCAAAGAACTCTGATGAAGAGAATTGTGCTTTGGTTGCCAAAGAAAAGAAGGGGAAGCACAAGAAATCTTCTCGATCCGGTGCGAAAGGCAAGAAGCAGGACATGTCCAAGGTGAAGTGCTTTCACTGTCACCAACACAGACATTACGCCACTAATTGTCCATAGAAGAAGAAAAATAAGCATGTTGCTGGGATTGCAGCTGGAGAGGCCTTAGCCTCGCAATTTGAGCTGGATTTTTCACTGATCGCATGCTTGGTCTCAAGTGTGATGGGTTTAGTGTGGTTTCTTGAAAGTGGTGTTTATTTTCACATGACAGGAGATCGAGATTTGTTTACTGATATGGATGAGAAAGATCTTGGAGTGCACATCGAGATGGGCGATGATGGTAGATACAGTGTGACCGGTATCGGTACCATTTCCTTTGAGAGGGAGTCTGGTAAACCCTTCGTATTGAAGGAAGTGATGCATGTTCTAGGATTGAAGAAGAATCTTATCTCTATGGCGATGTTAGAAGACAAGGGATATGATGTTGTCTTTAGCGAAGGAAAGGCTTTCCTGCGCAGTAAGGCAACTGGTGAGACCCGGAGGATAGGGGTTCGAGTTAAGAACCTTTATCAATTGCAGGTAGATGGCTGTGCAGCAATGGCAGGCAAGGCAAAAGGAGTGGTGAGCCGGGATGATGGCGAGTTGTGGCACCGGAGATTGGGCCACCTTCACCATGGAGCTTTGAAGATACTGCAGCAGATTTCTACTGGGCTTCCTAAAGGTACTCTTGCGCAGTCAGATCAGTGCAAGGGGTGTACCTTGGGAAAATTTGTGAAAGCCACCTTTCACGAGAAGGATAGTCGCGCCATGATGATCCTTGAGAGAATTCACACAGACGTGTGTGGACCTTTCTCAGTAGCTTCGACAACAAAGCACAGGTACTATGTGATATTTGTTGATGATTTTTCTCGTAAGTGTTGGATCTTCTTCATGCAGAAGAAGAGCGAGACATAATCAAAGTTCTGTGAGTTCAAGGCACTGGTTGAGAAAGAATCGGGGAAGCAGGTGAAGGCTCTTAGGAGCGACAATGGTGGTGAATTCATCTCTGGCGAATTCAAGGACTTTTGCAGCACATAAGGAATTCGAAGAGAGCTCATAGCACCTCATAACCCACAACAGAATGGGGTTGCTGAGCGGAAGAACAGAACGATCGTGGGTGCTGCACGGGTGATGTTGCATGATCAAGGCCTTCCCATACACTTGTGGGCTGAGGCATGCAATACTGCAGTATATGTGCAGAACTGTTGTCCTCACAGGATACTTGGCATGAGTACACCCAAGGAGGCGTTTTCTGGTAAGAGGCCTGATATTTCCCATTTGAGGATTTTTGGTTCACCTGTTTACATTCATGTGACAAAGGATGCCAGGAAGAAGCTGGAGCCGACTGCGAAGGTTGGGATATTTGTGGGGTACACTGATACGCCCCACAACTATCATGTGTATTTTCCAGACAGTCGCAAGACTGTTGTGCGACGGGATATCAAATTTCATGAGGAGAAAGCCATGAAGTGTTCGCTTGAGAGGGAGCCACACTTGCATGCGGATGAGGAGCTATTAGTTCCTAAGGATGAGTCTCAGGATGTGGATCAGCCACAAGATGAGGTTCATGGAGTGGAAGAGACCACTTAGGCAGTGCCAACCATCAGAGGGCGGAAGCGCACTACAGAAGCTGAGCGACTGGCTCAAGATGCAGAGAAGGTTGTAGGAGCACCTACATCACAGCGCAGACAGAAACAGTCACCTGACCAGTATACTAGATACATGGCTCTTATGAGCAAGTGTATCGTGACGGAGCCATCCTCTTTCGAGGAAGCTATGGAGGATCTCGCATGGGTAGATGCCATGGTGGAGGAGTATGATTTGATTGTCAGAAACAGTGCATGGGAGATTGTCCCGAGGCCGGAGGGGAAATCAGTGGTGGGTTTGAAATGGATCTACAAAGTGAAGCAAGCATCTGACAGGAGTGTGGAGAAGTATAAGGAAAGATTTGTTGCCTGAGGCTTTTCACAGATTGAGGGGATCGATTATGTGGAGACCTTTGCACCTGTAGCAAGGTATTCTTCGATACGGACGATTCTTGCTCTCTCAGCACAGATGGGGTGGCACATTCATCAGATGGATGTGAAGACTGCGTTCCTCAACGGATTCATTGAGAAGGAGGTGTACATAGAGCAGCCCGAAGGTTTCGATATCTTCAGCAGCGAATCACATGTGTACAGGCTCAAGAGAGCACTGTATGGGTTGAAACAAGCACCTCATGCTCGGTACACACAGATAGACAATTATTTCACCAGAATTGGATTCTCCAAGAGTGAGGCGGATCCTAACCTATACCAGATTGTGGTGGAGGGTAAGTTGCTGATAATTGTACTTTATGTAGATGATTTTATTTTGACAGGTGATGAACTGTTGATACACTCATGCAAGGCTGATCTTGCAAAGGAGTTTGAGATGAAGGACTTGTGCCTCCTTCATTATTTCCTGGGATTGGAAATTGGCAGCGCAGTGGTGGACTGTTTGTTTCTCAGGGTAAGTATGCCCGGGAGATACTGGAGAAGTTCAACATGCATGGCTACAAGCCTGTTGATACTCCTCTTCCTGGTGGATGGAGGAAGGAGGATGCTACTTCGGCGGAGGTAATGGATGCCACTGTTTATCGACAGTTGGTGGGGTCGCTCATGTATCTGGTCAATACACGACCCGACACATGCTATGTGTTAACCAGCTTTCACAAGCTATGGTTAAGCCTACCAAGCTCTACTGGAAGGTAGGAAAGCATGTATTGAGATATCTCAGAGGCACATCGGGATATGGATTATGGTACAGACAGTCGGATGAGGTGAGGCTATGTGGCTTCACGGATGCAGATTGGGCAAGGAGCCCAACAGATAGAAAGAGCACATCTGGAGGGATTTTCAGTATCGGGTCGACAACAGTTTCTTGGTACAGCAGGAAGTAGATATCCGTGGCACTCAGTTCAGCAGAGGTCGAGTATATGGCAGCGAGTTTGGCTGCATGCGAGGCTATATGGATGAGGAAGATCCTGGTCGGGTTGTTCGGTTCACACTTGGATCCTACTGTGATTTATTGTGATAATCAGAGTTGCATCAAGCTCTCGGTTAATCCAGTATTTCATGATAGATCTAAACACATTGACATCCGGTATCATCATATCAGAGATTGTGTGCAGCGGAAGATCATGTTACTTTCATACATTCCTACGGAGGATCAGGATGCTGATATCTTGACGAAGGCGCTCACCAGGAGCAAATTCGAATACCACAAGGGCAGGATAGGGGTTGCAGATAATCCATATCTTGTTGAGAGGGAGTGTTGAGATTGCAACAAGATGATGAGCTTAGTGGAAAGAAGTCACCTTCACTAAGTGGGCCCGCAGGGTATTTTTGGCACAAAGTCTATTTTTAGACTATGTCTATTTTTAGACATATGGATCATGTTCTATGAGTTGCAGGATGCTATTTGTGGATGGTTGGTCAAGTCGGAAAAAAATAGATGGACTTCTATTTTTAGACATATTGGGCGGAATCTATTTTAGATTGCCAGTCTAAAAATAGATATGTCGAATATTATTAGCTCTTAATAATATTTGGACTCTAAACATTATCTTATTCTCTTAGAGCACTTCAGTTAAGTGCACAGATGTGGCACAAGAGATGACAGAAGGAATTACCCTATTCCTAAGGGTTATGTGGAGCTATTGCATGAAGACTTCAGTTAGAACTCATGTGACAGAGTTTGGTGGAGTTGATTGAGGAAGTTAGTGGAGTTGTATTCAGTTTAACTAATCTAAACATAGTTGAGCTATTTGTATCTAGTTTAACTGATTGATACAATTAGTGAGAGTGGTGTAAATTAATTATTAATTAATTCACTAATTATAAACTCATTAATCAACTAAATAATACATCAGTTAACTACAGTGCATGGACAGTTTCAGTGGAGATCAGTGAAGAGATAGGTGAAAGTGCAGTGTGACTATCAGTTGTGACTATAAGTGATGCATGGTTTGCATCCAACACTCAGTAGAGATGCCTTTAAAGACTGCGTGAGCAAGGCTGTGGTAATTCAAACTCATCAAGAGCTATTATTCATTAGGGATTGCGCAATAGAGGCTGGCTATCAAGTGGAAAAAGATTGGAGCATGTGTTTTGCTAGATCTAGCTTGATAGTGTGTAGCAATTCAAGGTTGTGCTGAGATCTTGTGAGGAGATTTGTGCAATGATTGTTACATGATATCCATGACATATAATATACAGATAGTTGGGGTTTTCAGCTTTAAGATTTCCCATTAAATATTTTGTTCATATGTGTGATTGTTTGTGGTTTTAATGTGTGCATGAAATTGATTTTATTTCCACAATTAATGATCAATGGTAGAAGAGATTTTGTATTATGCATGAAGCTAAAATAGTGTGTTATCACGAGAATCTCAGTGAATAATATATCAGTTATTCAAATTTCTACACTGATCACTTCCCAGTATTTTTGGAAATGAAAGGTGAAGGCAAGAAGCTGGGCATCCCGTTCAAATTCAACTCTTCCTGGTTGAAGGATGAATCTTACAATAAAAAATTTCATGCTACTTGGAGGAAGGACACCCTCATTGCTGAGGAATCTAGAAGTTCCTTTTTTATGAACAATCTAAAGAGAATGAAGTGTGCTACCAAAGAATGGGCCCTCTAGAAGAAATTACATGAGGAGGAGGAACTCAAAAAGGTAAACTTTGAATTGGACATGTTGGAAGACCCAAAAAGCACTGGTTATGCCTCTTTGGAGTCAAGGGCTAGAATTATGGAGTTGGAAGCCTCTCACAGACAAATTCTTCAACTTAGGGAAGAAATCTGGAGGTTGAAAAGCCGAGCCATCTGGCTGCAAGCAGGAGATGAAAACACAAAGTTCTTCCAAAATTATGCAAAAGGAAGGAAAAACACCAATACCATTTGGGAACTTCCAAAGGAGGATGGATTCATGGCCAATTCCTTTGAAGAACTGGAAACCCTTGGTATAAATCATTTTAAAGCTCTGTTCAAAGCTCCAATGGAAGTTTCTATAGCGGAAGTAATCAGAGTGGCCCATTATTCCCTAGCTACATTGATGAAGAGGGAAATGATGCCATAATGCAACCGATCTCTAAGCAGGAGGTGGAAGACATTATTAAGGCTATGCAGAAGGATAAGAGTCTAGGACTTGATGGATGGACTGTAGAATTTTTCCAGCACTTTTTTGAATCCATTGGGGATGAGTTGGTAGCTGTAGTGGAGGATTCTAGGAGTTCAGGGTCTATTTACCAACATTTCAATGCAACCTTCTTGGCCTTGATTCCCAAATCCGATCATCCAATCTCCTTTGATGACTTTTGGCCCATATCCTTGTGCACTTGTGTGTACAAAATTATTACAGAAGTCATTGCCTCCAGAATTAAACCTTTTCTTTCCAAGCATATCTCCCCTGAACAATTTGGTTTTTTGGATAGAATACAACTTCACGAAGTCGTAGGAGTCGCTCAAGAATCCCTCCATAGCCTTAAGAGAAGTGATAAGAAAGGGGAAATTGTCAAAATTGACCTTTCAAAGGCTTATGACATAATCAGTTGGATGTATTTGCGACTTCTGTTGACTCACCTTGGTTTCAGATTCGATTTTTTCAGATGGGTCATGAGTTGTATTACCTCGTCCTCTATCGCTATTTTGATTAATGGAGCTGCCACTTCCTTCTTCAACCCTGAGAGATATTTAAGGCAAGGGTGCCCTCTCTCGCCTTTGCTCTTTCTACTAGCTGCTGAGGGCATTAGCCTAATGATCCAAAAAGCCAAGAGACAAGGTGAACTAAAAGGAATAGAAGTTGCGGTCAATATATGGGTTACTCACCTGCTTTTTGTCGATGATATCCTTCTGTTTAGCGACGGAAGTATGGAGGATTTTCGAACCCTTAGGAGTATCTTGGATCTTTTCCTAAAGGCAACTGGTCTCAAAATAAATGAACAAAAATTGACCCTAACCACTTCGGGTCTTTCTTTAGAGGAGGTGGGTATAATTGAAGCCCTCCCGCATTTTGATGTTAAATATCTTCAGGATAACTTTAAATATTTTGGATTCCACCTCAAACCTGATAAATACCGGATATAGGACTGGAAGTGGCTTCTTGTTAAAATAGAAAAAAAGCTTAATCACTGGAGTCTCAAATGGCTTTCTAGGGCAGGGAGGTTGGTCTTAATCAAGTCTGTCTTAATGGCAATCCTGGTGTACTGGGCTAGTCTCATTTGGGTCCCTAAAGGTATTGTAGCCTCCATAGATAGGCTTTGTAGTAGATTCCTTTGGGCTGGTTCCAAAGTGGAACACGTTACTCCTTGGGTAGCATGGGACAAAATCATTCGGCCTAAGGAATGGGGAAGTTGGGGAATCAAGCACCTGTCCTCTTTCTCGAAATTTCTTGCAGCCAAACTGGCCTGGCGACTCATCTTGACTGAATCTCTTTGGTCATATGTTAAAAAAAGGAAATACATTGAATAAGGTTCAGTCCTGGATTGGGTCTGTTTGCCACTAAAATCCTCTAAAAATGCCTTTGTGGTCTGGAAGGTTGTGGTGGCCTCTTTTCAAACCATTGAACAGGGCCTTGCGTGGAATGTGGGAGATGGTGCTCAGGTGAGGCTTGGGCGTGACCCATGGGTCGGGTGTACAGCAAGCTTTTCCCTATCTCAAGAGTTGGTAACCTTCCTAAACAACAGGGGCTTCCACAACCTTAGTCAAGTGGCTAATTATTGGTCCTCATATTTACTGAGGCAAGGATGGCTCTCTAGGACGGATCTTCACCTTGAAGATAGATGGATGGAAGAATGGAGGCTTTTCGTTGTGGACTTGCAAAACTCCTCTGTTAGGATTATTGATTCAAGGGATGAGCTGAGATGGGTACATGCATAGTCTGTTTTCTACTCTCCAAATATGGGCTATAAATGGTTGATGTCCCAACAGGGGTGGGAGGCCCCTGCCTGGTGGTCCAAAAAAATCTGGATGCTAAAATGTCCAGCAAAGACCAAGCTCTTTTTCTGGTGCATCTTACATAATAAGGTACCAACATGGGATTTCCTTCAAAAGAGGGGGAAAATAGGTCCGGGCTGGTGCTCATTATGCAAATCCGAGGAGGAAAATACTCTACATATCTTTTTAGTCTACCCCTTTAATGTAAGTCTTTGGGTTGAATCTGTAAGGCTCATTAATACTCCTATCAGATGGGAAGGAGAAAATATCCAGCAAGCTTGGACCTGGTGGTGGGAGGAAGCTCCCAATGAAAAATTTCATACGATCCCTCTCTTTATTTCCTGGGGCACCTAGATTGCAAGGAACATAGTAATCTTCCATGATCTTTTTTTCCCAACTGGGCGTTTGGCTTCGGAAGGTGCATCTATCTTTGACAGTATCCCATCTTCTCTTGGTCCTGCCCCTTTTCGTTGCATTCAACCAGAACATATTAGGGATGGAATTCCTTGGGATTTTTTTGACGGAGCCTCTGACATCAATGGAAGGTGTGGAGCTAGTCTGGTCATCCATTTCTCCCCAGAAAAGTCCCTGCAAGCTTCAGTTGGCCTTGGACAAGGGAAAAATAATTTTGCTGAACTAAAAGCCCTGCATTACCTTCTCTGTTGGCTGACCTTAAGAAAATTTAGGAAGATTCAGATCTTTGGAGATTCTATGAATATTGTGAAATGGTTTAATGGGACTCAACAATGTAGAAATTACTTTTTTCTGCCTTTTCTTAAAGAAATTTTTTAGATTAAATGTTATTTCACTGAGATAACTGTCTACCACATTTACAAGGAACGGAATCAGGACATAGACTGCCTATCTAAAGAAGGTTCTGTACAAGCTATGGGGACCTATACAGTGACAAAGCTGGAAAACGGGGTTGTTCATCCTCTGGAACAACCCGTTTTTGGATAACAGATCACTCTTGTTTTTTTCTATGTATATATTATGTTGTATTTTTTTCTATGTCTATTATGTTTTGAATTAAACTTTAAAAAACTGCTACTCAACTATTGGTGAGTTAAAAGACTGTTTTCCTCACTGAGGAGGTATTAGGACTCATTTGAACAATTGTTTTATATTAGGAAATTGGGACAATCTTTACTGCTGATTTCCTATTTTTTGTTATGGAAAGGAAGCCTCAACTTCTGCAGGCACATGATCACTCATGTCATCATCTCTGTTTCGGAATAAAACCGGGAGATGTGACTGATTGATTGTGTTTTTATAACGCTTTTTTTGGAAAGGTTGCTTTCGAGATACCCTTCTGGTATTCAAAGTAGTTGAGACTACTTTTCTTCTTCGAATAGAAGGAGAAATGGAGTTGAACATAAATTCTATGCATATGCTATGTGACTATCTATTTCTAATAGAAAGTTCAATTTTTTTATATGGAAAAAAAAAATCATCAACCAAGTCAATTGTTGCATCTCTATATCTGGCTAATATATTATTATGAACAGAATATTCACCATTTATTTGCTTATTGACTAATTCTGAATCACCCATGATTAAAATTCTTTTACCTCATAAGTTACTGATGATTTGGAGGCCTAAGATCAATGCTTCATACTCTGCCATATTATTAGTGCATTTAAAGTTGAGTCTGAAGGCATGTCCTTCCGAATGACTGGTTTCCATGTTGGTGATCCATACTCCAACTCCTTCCCCTGTCTTGTTCAATGAGCCATCAAAATATAAATGCCAAAGGGCTTCATGAAAGATATTTTCATTTTTTGGTTCAGGTTTTATGTTAATTAATTCAGTTTGGATATCATCATTATCAGAGTTGCATAAAATGAAAGAGTCAAGGTCAGTTGGGGTTGAATAGATGGGATAATTTATGGACCTTTCTACATTACCGACCCTGTATTTCATCATAGTTTCTCTATAAAGTTTTTTGGGCTGTCCAAATATTGTGCTAGTAGAAAAACTCATATCTAGTTGTAGAGATCCCTGCAACTTAGCTCCCCATGAGCGAGAAATAAGCATACCATACTTAGGTGGGATGTCAGCTACTACAATATCCATGATCATACTTTTACCTGGGTATTGAACTAAATTGACACACAAATCTTTTATTAATCCAATTCACTTAACTTTAGATGAATCAAATGAGAACAAGTCTTTATATGGCCTAGTTATTTATAGATTCAGAGTTTCCATAATATCTTTTGGCATTAAATTGTGGGAAGCTCCTGAGTCTAACATTTCATTGTGTAATATCTTATCGTGAATTGTGAAACTAATGTAAAAAGGAGGGATTTCTCCATCAGCATGTGTACCATTCACATCAGCACCAAAAATTAACTCAGGCTGATCATCATTTAGATTGATTGAATCATCACCATCATTCATGCTTAAATTTTCATTAATTTTTGATTTATACAAGTCATTTTTTACTCATTCTGTTAAAAGAATTGGTATTTTCAACTTGGATATTTCAGCTTGAATGTTGAATGCTGGTTGAGATTTACTAATCTGTAGAATTTCATCCTTTGTGATTGTTAACTGAGTAGATTTTTCTTGAGTTTCAGCAGTTTTACCTTTATCTTGAGTTTTTATTTTATCTTCTATTTGAGTTTCATGATTTCTATTGTCTTTTATTATTTTTTCAGGAACAATTTGAGTGGCAGCAGATGCTTTGTCAGATCTGGAATTTTCAGCAGAAGATTTAGGATTTGATGATCTAGAGTCAGCTGGATTATTTTTTGGATCAACAACTGTTGTTTTTGCTGAATTAGTGGCCTTTTTAGTATTAGCCTTTTGGGCATCTTTGGACGATTGGGCCACCTCATCAGTGATATCAACAATATTTGGACTAGAATGTTTTTTAGGACTGGGTGGGTTTGAATTTTTCTTGTTCTCTCTTGGAAGAATTTGCGAAATTTTTGTTTTGGGAACCTCTACATTCTTTCTATTTTGATTTTATTGAGTTGGAGCATTGTTTTTAGTAGAAGGATCATTTATTTTCTTTCTCCTAAGGTTATAATGGCTGTGAATTTCATTGATTGTGAAGTCATAACCTTGCTTATAGTCAAAGGATTCACCAGATTCTACTTTGAACTATTGAAGCTCAAAGAGTTCTTGTTCCTCCTGAGTGAGGAAAATTGTATTACTCTCATCTATGCCCATAACTATGTTGATGTCTTCCTCATCCTCAACATTGTTTTGAGAACTTTCAGAATAATTCTCTTGAAAAGGGGGCCTAATGTTTTGATCTGGGAAGGTTCTTTACCTTTACCAAGATTTTTTATTTTTTCTATAGTTAGGATTTTTGATTTGGGGTTGGTTATCCCATTGCGGTTTTTTCTCAATGTGGTCTAATCTCTCGACTACTCTTTCTAAATTTTTGGAAATAATATAAAATTTACCATCTAAGCTTGAATTCTCTTCTTTGATGGTGACTCTTGTTGGCCGGATAAATCGTTCTTGCGGACAAAACCGATCTCCCTAGTGTCAGAAGACAATCTAGCAACAAACGAACAACTAAGTTTGTCTTTCTCTAAGTATATTCGTTTTACAAATAAATACTATGAAGGTGTCAATCCTACCTTAGATCCAAATGATTATTTGCGGTCAGAGAGCTTCTGTCGCATCAAGAATCCTTTCGTCGCAACAATAGTCCTTTCGTCGTAACAAGAATTCTTTCGTCACAACAATAATCCTTCCGTCGCAACAAGAGTTCTTTCGTCACAAGAAAGTGTCGTATTTCGCCGACCTACAATCACAAACAAGCAAATATTAAATAGCACCTGTATAAAAAATAATTATAAAACATACCTATCATAGCGATCAAGGAATCTATGAAATAAATAATCAAAATGATAGCTTATTGAAATAAACAATCGAACGACAATTTATTGAGAAAAACAAAACTTGATTGTATTAATCTTAAAAATAACAGAAGAACCTTACAACCTTAGCCTTGATGTTTGAAAGGCCTTCCCGAGGTCCGAAGCAGGAGTCTCCTCTACTTTGATAAGTCTTGCACTCTTCCTCCAGGAGCACAAAGAGGTATGTGATCTTTCCTCTCAAAAGCTCAGCAGAAAGAAGTCTAAATCTCAACAGAACTTCAACTTAATCACACATAAAGCTTGAACTCTAATCCTCAATCTCCAAAATCTAACCATTTGGGGCTACCCAATGCCTCCTCTTATAGAGCAGATGAGGAGGTTAGTATTCCACCTTTGAAGGGATAGAATCCTCCTTCAAAGGGATAGGCTCCTCACATCAAGAGATTAGTTCCCTAAGGTGAGGGATACATGCACCTTATCAAAGCATACTCATCCCCAAAAAATCTCATCTAGAACCTTCTAGAATTAACCTCAAACCAACTTTTTAACTTTACTTTCTCGCCTTTTTTATTTTGGAGGGGGTACACAGGCATTCCAAAGGAAAACTGCGTTCTAGAATGTAGGTAAGCCATGCATTACCTGCGTACCCAAGCCAGGAACGCAGGCAGGCTTCATGTTACCTGCGTACCCATTCTTTCAGAGGTTTTTAGGGTTTTTCTTCTTGTTACAGGGCTTGACATGAGGAGTAAATGTTGTAAGACTTGCAGAGGAGGTATGTATGAGTGTTAATGAGCTCATACAGTTAGCAGAATGTCAAGGTGACAGTTTTTAGTGTAACAACTCTCCTTTCATTTCTAAGTCTGGCTTTTTTGGCTAGGATATTGATTTCTACACCAATAGCATCTAGTTGCATCTGTTCTAAAGTTTCAGCATTTCTTTCTCTTAATTGATATGCCATGTCTGGATCAAAGGGGTAGGTTTAAGATCAACAGGGATGGCATTATAAACACTATTATATCTAGTGCAATAATCATGGACAGACTCATTAGGAGCTCTTTTAACAGCATCAAACTCGGATAAAATTTGCAGGGGATTCTTTTTATTTTCCCATTTATTTAGGAAAGCTCTATGAAATGCTACCTAATCTGCTATACTACCAGCACCTAAATTTCTATACCATATTTTTACTTCTCCAGTTAAGCTTTGAGAAAACAACCTCATTCGAACATTAGATTCATCTATCTCATAAATTTCACAAAAATCATTCATTCTGGTGATATTTTGTTGTGTAGTAAAAGGTGAAAAATTATAAAACAATGGGATATCCTTTTGGTAATTTTGGGGCATGTCATGGAGGTTTTGGGGTAAAAATAGAGGAGCATATCTTGTAGCCATGATTTGAAGTTTTCCTAAACTAGGAGGTATAACAGTGACTATAGGAACAGTGCTGGATATGACAGTTGATGTGCTGAAAGCTGGATTTGAAGAAATTGGAAAAGATGTTGATATTTGTATGGAACTGGATGGAAAAAATGTAGTTCTTATAAAATTGGTGGATGCAATGGGCTGAGTGAATGATGGAAAAAATATCCTGGGTTGCAAAGGCAACTCAGGAATAAATGGTTTTGTGGATGAACTTGCAGTGGCTTGAGGTTATGATGAATATATGATCCTAGGCTGCAAAGGCAACTCAGGACCGAAAGGTTCTGTAGGTGAACTGACAGTGGAGTCTAAAAATTAAGTGGCAGCATATAGAGTTGAATCTGCTACTGGAAAAACTGTGGTGTATAATTGAGAACTGGAGGTTTAAATTGAGACAAAAAAATTGGCTAATTTAATAGCTTCATCAACGTCTTTAATTCGTGTAACATTAACCCTTTCTACTGGACTTTGAATTTCAAATTTTTCTGATTTATTGATGCTGAAATAATTTCATGTTTCTCATTCACAAAAGAAGTAAAAACATGATCTATAACGGTTTCCTTTAAATCAGTTTCAGATTTATTTCTAAATAATTAATTTTCAAACTTGAAATCAAATTCAATATCAGTTAAACTCACTAATTCTTTGGGTAAGGAATTAGCTTTTCTCAAGGGCACTTCAGCTTCTAAACTATCACTTTTTTTTTCTTTTTTCTTTTTACCAATCTGTTCTGGGTTATGTACTATTACATCAGGCTTAGGATCTGGGTTATTTCTGGTATAGTAGGTTTTCCTAGAAGCCAGAATGTCTAATCTTAAGGTATAAAAGATAGATTTAAAAATCTTCCTTCAAGATTAAATTTAAAACTAGAGAGTGGTTAGTTCCCCAGTATGGTCGCCAGTATGTTATCACCCTAGTAATTCTTAGGTTGTGGGATGAGGATTTATAGTTGAAGAAAACCAGGGGTAACCAAAAACCTACTTTTGAAATTCAGGATCTAGCCTTCCTAAATTCTGGAGAGGGATCTCTCCTCAAGATTTAGCTTGATTTTGTTATAATATTTTAGGCTAGTTATAATTGGACAATTGGTTTGGTTTGAATGTTTTGTGGCAATAAAAGGTACTTCAAGGTAAACCACAGAGGGATCTACCAGACCATTGGGCTATGGAGTCAATTTCTTGGCAAGCAGAGCTAGGAAATAAGGTCAAAAGAGAAAATGTACTAAAGGGCAAGGTAGATGACCTTCAAAGGGTTTGGAAATAATATTTTTGATGAAATGGAAAGATTTGAAAAAATGACAATGAAGGATCCTTAAGTTACAGAAAAGAGGATGAAAGAGAGGGGTCAAAAGGGACTAAGAGCAGTTAAGGATTCTTAAGTTTGAATATCAGTAGAAAACATATCAATGAATAACTAGTAAAAAACAGAGACCTTTTGACACTAATCCTGTATAAACTTTCCTAGTCAATCATTTAAGATAGAAAACATGTAAATTTATGTATGGAAATTTAGAAATATAAACAGTGAAAACAGGAAAATGTTTGACTTATCTGATCAGCACAAGAATCCTAAGTTATGATGTTTGTTTGACTTAGTTCCAATCTTCTGCTTTACAAATCGACTCACACAAACTCCCAATGTATTCAGCAAAAATGTCTATAGTAGTCTTGAAAAATTTTATTCCACCATAAACACTTCATAAACTAAAGTATTTATAAAAAATGTTTATTACAAAATATCCTAGAGAAATCTAGGAAAAACTCTAGGAAATAAAAATATCTTTACACATTAAAAGGGACAGCTACTTAAAAACTTAGTAAGTTGTCCTCTTATCTAGAAAAAATAGAACTAATCTATCTAATCAAAATTGATTGTTGCATTGTTGTAGATGCTTGCTGGCACTTGGAAAAATATATTTTTAGAAGATAGCTTGGAAGAAAATATTTCTAATTCCACTCTTCAACCTGTGCTTCACTTCTGATACTCTTTTACGGTGTCCATTTATTACTCTACTATTGTAAAATGAAGAATTACAACAGTAAAAATTGAGTTGATTGTTTTATTCTTGGATACTCTTTGACTCTGCTTATTCACCTGATACACTTTCACTGCAATATTTACCCTTTGATAACTGTAAAAAATGAAAAACCTGACTACACTTGTTCTGCTCTGTTTGCATACTGTTATATCCAATCATTAAATTCCTGCCACTTCTCTGCACTAGGTATTTTCATACCTTTCAACTTCCTGTAACTCTCATCAGCATTAGTGTATTTTACAAAGTTTGGTTTTATAACAAACATGTGTTTGATCTCATTCTATAAAAAGAAAAAATCTTCAAAATATTGTAAAACCACCTTACCGATTGGGGAACATTGTGGTAAAGGTTTATTTACCTGTTCTTTGGCATGTGCTCTGATATTTTTGTCATAATCAATCTGGATCATTAACTTTTCATGGAAACTATGTATATCTGGAAGACCTGCTTGGCTTAGCATTGTGTATTTGGTTATGAATTTTGTGATTGATAAATTCATGGCTTCACATTTTTCTTCTAATTTGTTCATGATATTTCTTTTGGTTAGGACTTTACTGATTTGTAGAATTGTTTCAATCCTGTCATGAATGTTTAATGCCTCCAATTCAACTCTATTCTTGTTGTTCAAGAATCAAGTAAGTCTTATAGCTTGTGACAGTTTATCTAAAAGCTCTATTTTAGTTTTCTGAATTTCTGCCAATGCTGCTTGCAATAAATCTCTTTTCTCATAGATAATCTGTATTGAGGGCCACTATAAATGCATAGCTTGAATTATATTATTCCATAGGTATTTTTTGATGTATGCTACCTGTTCACTGAAGTTGACTTCTTTCTGTAAACTCTTCACTTGTTCTTATAAGGCCTGTTAGGGTCCCGTGATTTGGCCGATTGGCGAGCCAAATGATGATGTAACATCAAACCAAGCTTTGGAGCCCAAGGACCTAGCCTTCCTGGACTCAAAGAGGGCTCTCTCTATTAGATGTAAAAGATATCGGTGTATTCGCTTATGGTGTTCTGATATTAGGCTAGTTATGAAGTGAGTTTTTTGATTTTTGGTTTTTAAGTTTGTGAGGGATAAAACTGATCAAAGATGTAAAAATGGATAACAAGAAGTCAGATCAATTGGGCTATGGGGTCAAACAGGTCGAGGAAGCTATGAGATGATGATGCAAGGTTGCTGTAGGGCCGATTTGATTCACGGTAGAAGGGATCTTTGGGCAGAATGGAGTAAATGGACATCAAGCTTGTGAAAGACGAGGGATTTCAAGTGTAACTAGTTGATAGCAGACATAAACATGTTATAGCAAGCCATTAATCATGCTAAATGTAACTATGAGCTAATTAATACATAGAAACCAAACATTCCAGCCATGCATAGAAGTATAAGACCCTCTAACTTTGGGAAATGGCTATCAGACTTTGGGGAAAACACATAAGACTGACTAACAACTCAAAATACTATGCTGGAACGCCTAAACATAATCTCTAAGTTATTGGGCACTTTGACAAACAAGCTTTCATAGTTTTAGGCAAAGGGCTAGATCGGGACTAGGCCTCCTTGGTTCAACAAGATGATCAACTAATCAGTCAAAGAGAAAGTTTTATGGACAGAACTATGGACATCTTATAGGTAGGCAGGGCGCACCATACATCCTACTCAACATGCATAGAACTTATGAATAAAACTAGCAACAATACCTTAAGTTACTAAAGAGCAGTTAAGAATTCTTTAGTATAACTAAGGAAGAAGAAAACATAAAGCTATGAAGATTCAGGAATTTTGAGGTGCCTCCATGGGCATATCTCAAAATTAATCTCTACTGCTCTATAGCAGCAAGAAGCATGTATCATGAATGAAAACTAGAAGACAACAACAAAGCAGGAAACACTATACCATTCTACCATGTCATGGAATCCATCACCAATCCTTCATCATTCATCAAAAGCATCCAAGAGGCAGTCCAAAAATCATAACACAAGTATGTTCTTCAAAGCTCATATGACCAATATATTGATTCTTCTCTCAAGTTCAGCCTTTGATTTACAATGAAACCCATGGAATAAATAGGCTTGAGGGAGGAAAACCTCATGGAGCAACTAGCTATCCCATTGGCCAAGTAAAAATATCTAAACTTGTCCTTGAGGCTTTGCAAAGCCCAAGGCACAAAATATCCCATAAAATATCTAAAAAAACTGCTAAAAATGGAAATTATATTGACTTTACATCATTTCCCAAGTATAAAAATAGCTAAACGCACATTTGGGAAAAGCAGATTTTTGAGGTTCAAAAATTACAAAAATACTTCATATTTATGTCTGAAAAAGGTCCCCTGACTTGTTGGAGGCAATTGGCAGCCTTCCCGGTGTCGAAACGAGGCTCATGATAGCTCGCTGGAAATCTCTCTGTGTCTACTTTCCGACGCAACTGAAATCATCTCAATCTGATGCCTAAAAGTTCCCCAAAACTAGACCTGTGTGCAAAAAACCAGGAAATAGCAGACTGCTGATATGGCGGGCAGAATGTGCAAAAAGCGAGCATTTTTCGCCAATTTGAGGGGGCGAATGATCTCCAAATGCTCTGAAAATCGCTGGTGACCTGCTCATAGAATTATGGCATCCATTGGTATCATCCTCCACTCTTGACAACTCCTCAAACTGAAATGGCGAAATTATGAGTTTTTGACCAAAAACCCAAAAAATGCCAAAAAACAAAAAGTTGCCGAAATAGGCCCAAAATTGGCATGCATGACCCTCAGGGGTCCATAGCAACATGCTCCGAAGCTAAGGCCAAAATATCAAGGGCTGATATGCTTTTCCCTTCTTTCCGTGCTAGGCGCTTCCCCTTTGCCTTCTTCAATTTATCTTGGGATGCCTTTAGTTTGCGCCGGGAAAACTGATTTAGCTTTTGGAAGTGATGTGTCCTCTTCCTCTGCAGCTCTAAATCTCTATTCGCCCTCTCAATATTCATTTCCAAATGTTTGTTAGCTCTTTCAAGCCAAGCCTCTTTGTTTTCTTCAATTTCCTGCTCAAGGAGTGCAGTGAGAGGAAAGGCTTGGAGCTGGGCTTGTTCTTCTGCTCTCTTCTTTTCCAAGGCTCTTTTAAGCCCGATGGTCCTAGGCCTCTTCCGCCTAGGCTGGTCTTCCTCTTCCTCCTCATAAAACTCCCCAATGAGCTCTTCTATTCTCGCTTGCACCCTAGCTGCCTCATTTTTATATTTGATCGCCCGTGCCTCATGAACAGCTGTGTGCACATTCATTTGTTTGTTTTGAATCTCTAAGAAGTGGTTGAAGTTCCTTACCCTTTGAAGATCCTCCTCTAATGCCTCAATTTTCCCTTCCTTATGGATTAGGATATTTTCAAGAAGGCGGGCCTCATTATCACTGTCATCACTTTGGATAGGGATGACAGCTAATTCACCTCCATCCTTTGTACTTTCTCCAACTTTGCTTTTACCTTTGAAAGCCAATCTGGCGCTTTTCCTCCTTGGCATGCTAGAAGGTGTCCTTTTGGGCGATTTCCTCTTGCTAGGAACAATCTTTGTAACTGTTAGGGTGGCAGCTGTAGTCCCTCTTTTCCTTGCTGTGCTGAGCTTTGTTATTTTGAGAGGAGGAGTAACAACTGATTTAACTTTGACATCTTTTTGAATTGGCTGCTGGATATCTTCTCCTGGTTGTTCACTTGGCTGCCCCTGTTCGCCAACATTAGCTTGCTGTTCTTCATCAATGTCTTGTCCAATTTGTGGCTCAGGAGGTATCTCAATTTCCTGCCCAACCTGTTGTTCTTCATCTTGCATCTTCTGTTGTTCCTCATCTATCTGCTACTGCCCCTCATCATGGACCTGCTGTCCTTCAACATCTATCTGCTGCTGACCCTCATCCCTTTCCTCTTGCTGCTGTTTACTACCCTCTCCTTCCTCCTATTGACTTGGTTGTCCAGCAGTCATTCTGAGCCTTCTAGGAGTAGGCCTACTGGACAAAGGTACCGGGCGATGGATAGGCTGAGTGGGAGACACATGAACAGGAGGGACAGTAGAGAAATCTGGATGGCTGATGAATAAGTCCCATGGAACCTCTTTCTTCTCTAGCTGGTATAGGAAGATAATCTTGATCAAAGAATGATGAAAAAGAGAAGGGATTTGCTGAGGTGGGGCCTTCTTTTGGACAGTAGATGCCATTTTCTCTATGCTTTTGAACAAAAAATAAGGGAGGTTTAGTTGCCTGCTTCTGGTAAAATGCATCAATAAGCGGACATGGTAGGCATAAATTCGATTAAACCTCCCTTCACAAGTGAAATATTTCATTATGACTTTCATAAGCGGAGCATAGCTGTCAAGGAGATATGAAAAAGGGAAAATAGCAGTGACAGCCTCTCTATGTTCAGGCTTGATGAAAGGTTTGTAATCCTCTAAGTCAAGATGAGCTTGTTTAAACCATTTTTCGCCATGATACGAGATCTTGGTGGCCTTGGACACATACCTTGGAGAAATTTTGAAATCAAGATCCGCCACTTGGAAGTGTTTTTCTTTGAATCTCAGGGCGCACAAGTGTGTTAATGGCGAAAAACTCTTGACTTCTTCTATCTTCTGGCAGAAATCAAGGCAACCTACTTCATGGAAGTTGAAAAGTACAGATGGATGAGCATTAATCTCTTCTGTAGAGATGGGCTCATATCTTTTATGTGGACCGCTCCTGCTGTCTTGCCTTGGAGGCATTTTGACCTGAATATGCTTTGGAAAAGGTAAATTGCCTTCACTGTATGTAAAATGTCCTGTTGGAGTCAAACTATGTCACTTTACTGCTTTGACAGATAGACAATGAGATTTGGATGTCTTGCAACAAGTTTTTTGTAATACACAACTTCTGCTCTCCTTAAAACCAGCCTTCTACCTTTGAATGTACCTCAGCCAGGAAAAATTTTCAATAGGGTACCATATAGCAAAGAGGAGACAGACTACTGTGTAAATTTCCTGTGCACAGTATTGAGAAATCACTTTTCCTTGTGAATTTGTTAGAGGCCAATCAACACACCTGTATCTATGTCTCCAAGGTAAAATCCAATCATTTAAACACCTGCTCTTCAGAAAGTGGCCTTCCACTTTTGAAAATAACTCAGTCAACAACTTTTCAGTAGGAAATAATACAGTGAAAAGAAAGGCAGACTGTATGAGGCAGGATGTATACAATGTCAAAGTTTCTCTGCTTGGTGATCTTTGGAAGTTAATCAACACATCTTTGTATCTTGGATCAATATTGTATTTTCCAATTATCCCAAACCTGCCTTGTCTAAGTGCGCCAACAGTCAACCAACTTGCATATGTGAAAACAACCCTTAATGCAATTAAACAGTCACTGACATAATCCTGAGCCAAGATGACAGATCTTTAAAAGACTACAAAGTTTTTAGGCAGAAGCTATGTGAGATTTCTTTTTCAAAACAATTAAGGGTTCCTTATGAATGTAACCCTGTGGCTTTGGCAGAAAAATTCCTTTACTCTATAAGCACATCCATTCATCAATACGAGCTGGAAAATCAAAAGGCAAACAAGTGGCAAATATAGTGAATACTGTCCCTTTGTGAGAAATGTGAGCAACCTTCCTCCATGGTTTTTCAACTTATAAACAGCTCTTTGTCAAAAACCCCTTTTTCTGAGTGCACTTCACTGTTTTAATGATGTGGCAATGTTTTGAGAACAGTGTGAAATGTTTTTCTTTAGACCTAAGCCCTGTCTCTATAACAAAATATTCCTCTTGCCTTTTTAGAGGCTTCTTTTGAAGTAGCAGTCAAGATCTCTCAAACAACAAATTTCTTTAAGCAAAACACTGCTCTTATGTCCATCATATATTCTTTCCTGTAGGTGTTTTAAATGACACATCCAGCAGTTTATTACAGCTTTACACCCTGAAAACTCACACAGCAAACAATCCTATTTTTCTGGTATAATGACAGAGTTTTGAAGTTCTGCGTGCAGTGTTGTGAAAATTTGTAGCAGTTTTAACAGTGAATTAAGCTTTCCTTGGATCAAAACATCAAACCTCTTCGTATGCAGCTCACCAAAAATCCCTTCTTGAATGCAAACACTTAACTTAACTTGTTTTCAAACCTTATTTTTGGCTTCAATCATCGACAAGCAGTCACAAAATTTAGGGTCAAAGTGTGCAAATACCTCAAGATACGAGGCAAAACTCTTGTGGAGCGTCGGAGGCAGCTCTGGAGGTCTTCAAGCATGCGCGACACTTTTCAAGGAAAGAGTAGCGCGCAAAAACACCACCCGGGTGGCCTGTCGGGTCGGGCAGTCGGGTTGTCGGGCGCCGTGTACAGGCGCGTCGCGCCAACACTGACCGCTCGTTGAAAAACACTCCCAGGCGCGTTGCGCGGGTTTCTAGGCACGTCGCGCTGTGTTTAACGATGCAAACCTTTGAAATTGCGACCCGATCTTCCTTGTTTCGATGCTGTGGAAGCACGGAGTTTTTTCTGCAGTCTGAAAATGAAAAGATCTCCCTCGACCTTACTCCCTTAACATGTTATTTCAAATTCTCCAACGGTCTTAAAACTTTGAAAAGTAACCTTGGCTTTCAGCTCTGCTTTGTTTAACCTTCGTACGCTGCCTTGGTGTATTTCTTTGACATTTAAAATCACATCGACTTTCATTTGAGGGGTACTCCCTTTTTGAAATGGTTTCGGCCACAAAAATTATATCCCTTTTAACACTGTCAAGAAAATGCCTGAAAACTGCTTAGTTTCCGAAAGGGTAGGCTTTAGCCTTGTCAATTTGCTTTGACAGCCTTGGTGTTTATTTACTTCTTCAACCTTTACCTACTGTGGGTGTCAAGTTTACTGGTCTTCTTTGACCTTTGATCTAAGAAAAGCTTATCCTCTCAACATACTTTCTTGCCTGTAGGTGTATCATTTATGATATCTCTGTCCCTTTTTGAATAATGAGAAAACTGCATTTGTTTTAAAACTCCCAAAACTGACAATCTATCAAACCACTTCTTTGTCTATTTATAACTGGTATACTTATTCACAATGTCCATCTTGGGAACTAATCTTGAATAGCCTCCCATTGTTTGTGATGTATATCTGAAAGGATAAGCTTGTGAAGCAGGAACAACAGGGTTCTTTGAAACACAGTTATCATTTGATTTGATTGGTGCATTTGACCTTTTGTAATAGAACCATTCCAAAGCTCAACTTTGTCCACTGTTTTACTTTCTTGGTGATATTTTTAAAAGAGAAAACCACACAAGGTCTGTTGAAGAGCTTTGAAAGCCATTTTGTCATTTTTAAAAGGATATGGTCTGTCTTCTACCAATTTGTTTGATAATTGCTGCTTCCAGGCGATTTATGAGCTTCTCCCTGGACTGTAAGTGCCATCTTTTGGTTGCATTCTTTCACACTATATTTCTCTGTTTACTCAAAAGGAGCTCCCTTAGACTTCTTGGCAGGTGACAGTGGGGTGTTTGACCCTTTCCCTTAAGGAAACTGCTCCTTTTTTGGTATCAATGCATACATATTCATATTGTTTCCTGTCCATCATGATGTATTTCTTGAAAGACATTTTCATATGTGTAATGCATTTTGAAATATAAACTCCATCTTTTACCTGTGTACAGACTTTTGCTTTCTTTGTATCTTTCCACTGCACCTTTTGACCAATCAGTTTTCAACAACACTCAATGCCTTGGCCATCTTCTCATAAATGGAGGAGGCCCTTCACTTGGCAAAGTGTCTGAAGATTATTTGATAAGGCTGGATGACAAGGGTTTGCTTGGATTATGATGGTAGGCAACCAACTTAAAAAACATCAAGACTGGCACCTCTGCTTGCAATCACCACTATGCTTCAGAACAACCCTAGTCAAATTGTCACTGTCTCACTGTACTGCTTTGAGGGGAACTGAAATGTCATTATCTGCTTTGGTCATCTCATGACAAATTATTTGAAAGACAGTCTCTGTGACTATGGAGGTCAGTGTCCTTTGAAAAAAAAACAACTTTTCTTCTGCCTAGGTGATGACATGATCTGTCATCATCTCTTCAATTTGATCTTGTGGACAAGCAGGCTGCTTATGATTGGAATTTTTACTAATGACATGCCCTTCTAAAGTTTAACAATTCACATGACTTGAAAACTTCAAATGACCTTCTTTATCAGACCAAACTCTGTTTTCCTTTGAACTTGCATATTTCAGGCTCTATCCCTGTTATGATCATCACTCACTCAGAAAACCTGGAGTTGTTTTTTTATTGTTTAGTAAAAGGCAAACCTGGGCTTCTGCAATCCTTTAAGTCAATACTGGCCAGCGCCCTCTGCTTGTAGATGAAGGAGGCACCCTAACCCTCTGCTTGTAAATGAAGGAGGTTCTGGGCCATGACAATTTACCAGTTTGCTGTGACAGTGGTGTCCTTTTCTTACTGTGATTTTCATACTGGAAGGAAAACTGCAAGGTCTTGATGAGTGACTTTCTATTTTACAGACATATCTCAGGCTCATGATACATTTAGAAGCAGCTGTTCCTCTAACTGTAGATTCAAGCATTTACTCCTGAGATGAAGTTATATTTCCTGTCTTTGTAGAATCCATAAAACACTGTGAAACACCTACTAATCAGCTTGAAACTGTGGTTCATGCAGTGTTGAGACCTAGGGATATAAGTGGCGCGACTTAGAGCTGTGATCAACTTGATTTGCAGAGTAGGAGGTTGGTCATGATTGGTCTGTAGCAGATGGAGGCTTTTTTGCCTTTTGATGATTGCCAAGGGTAGAATGTCTTAAAGCGCCACTTCCTAACATAGGGGAGACTCTTGAAACAGACTTGGACTTTTCCTTTTGGAGCTGATGGGTAGACAAATAGGGCTGAAGCTAGATAGGATAGTGATAATGAGGTTTTGATTTTGACATGGGTGGACTGAAAAGTAGAAGGGAGAAAAAAGTTTTATGAGGGTTTTTTAGATGACATATTAACATAAGGAAATCAGTTTCTAGAAAACTCAGCTGTAGATATAGTCATCACTAACATGTAAAAAAAATACTGATGGCTAACAGTGGCTCCATTTGGGGAGGGCAGCTCCTCGTCAGGAGGTGTCCAGAATTCAGATCTTTGGCTTATGAAGACCAGTGCCTTATCCATTGGCGCAAAATTTACCCTTCTTTTGATGTTATTTCTAAAAAGTGACAGCATGGTTAACATCAATGATACTTCTACCTACCCCACTATCTTTCCTAACATTTTTTCTTCTCTTTGGCGCATTTGAACTAGCAGCCTTTTGACAATGTATATTTTTTTTTTTGCAAAATGAACCTATCTATTTCTACTCTTATATCTGCCGGGAGTTCAGATTAAGCTGATGAACTCCTTCATTGCTCTACCTATGCTAGATCAACTGTCAAGATTAAGCAGTTTGACAGGATTTCATTCTCTAATCTACAACATGAAATTTAAAATGATCAAATCAGGATTAGGCAGTCTGATTTGTCATGCATTTGCGGCATAAAAGACAAGCTGCACACAAATGTTATTCTGCAACAAAAGGAAACTAGACAAGCGATGCTAAGATGTACAATGTGTTTTTCATCCCTCGCTTCTCCCTTTGGTTTTGTTTTAGGCATGTGGAACCAGAATCTCTCCCTAATCTAAGCTCTGTGATAAGTCAATCTTACACAATGTTGACTATCTTGGCACTCACTAACTTATCAACAAATAAATTTAAACATGCTCAGCTATGATTAGGCTAGATAGCTGAACAAGACATTGAAGTACTAGTAGCGGCATTTAGACTTGCTCGCTTTCCGAAAGACTATTTTTTTGGAATATGGGGCCTTTGTTCTATCTTCACTTGCCCTCTTTTCTGCTTTTTACTGTTTTTGACTTTCCTATCTTTTACTGTTTTTGACTTTTTCTATTTTGTCAATATTTCAAACAATGGTATGTACAATGACTGAAAGTGTTTCAAACTCAAAAATCTTGGAAATGACGGAATTTCAGCATCTTATCCTCGTAATGATCTCCTCTCACCCTTGGCCCACTTAACTCTTGAAAAGAAAAATTTGGGAAATTTTCTCTCTCTAACATGACATAGGGATTCATGCAAGAATCTCTAAACAACCCAGTATCTTCCCTTTGTACCTCTCTGAATATCTGATTTCCACTCCTTTCCTTACTGTATGCTTTCTTCAAGTAATGCATGTATTCTTGGTCATTCTTAAAATAGATAATGACATCATCAAGGTATGCACAGATGCAGAAATTTAAAACTGGGAACATGGCCTTCATGAACAGATTTCTGATATTAGGTGGTTTTGCAATTTTGAACTCGAAATCTGATCTACCTCCCGCAAACTTGAAAAAATCTTTAAGTTGTCTATTCTGCAAGGGAATCTTATGATCATGACCTGAAACATCATCTTGCAAAAGTACATGATTAAAAGCACTTTTATTTGGTAAATCATGGTCTTGGGTAGAAAAAACATATTTTTTGTTATAGGGATATGCAGTATTACTTCTAAAATCAAAGCAGACTCTATGGCCATCTGTTTTATCCCTGATTATTTCAGTTTGTTTCAGATTGTTGTGTTTTCTCTTGTCAAAGTTGTTCTTTGAGGGGAAGGTATTGACACAGTAGTTTCCCTTGTTTTTTCTGTAGAAATTGGTATTCTGCATGAGATTTCTGATTTTAGCATTTCTAAGTTCTTCGTGAAAAGACAGAATATGAGCCAATTTCAGTAGTTCAGGTATGCTGGGATTGCAACTGTCATCTTTGCTCATAAGAAGTTTATCTGGCATTTTTTCAAGATGTTGAGCTGCTGAGGTTATGGTCAAAGTTTCATTTGCAGTAGGAGGGTCACATGATGGTAAATCTTTGAGGTATGGTAGAAACATTAAACTCCCTTGCTCCCGGGTTCCAAATAGGTTTATAATGTGTAGGTCTTCTAAAGCCTTTACCCGGAAGAAGTTTCCACAAGTCACTGCTGGTGTTTGACTAGAACTAGAGCAATTTTCTTGATAGTACATAAGAGTTTGTGCTTCTTGTTCTAATCCTACTTCAGAAAGGGAAAACTTACTTTCCTCAAGACACAACTATTCATGATCATGGTATTTTTGAGTGTCTAGTTCATCATAAGGCACCAGGGATAGCTGATGTGGTGGATCTAAGTCTTCATCAGTTTCCTCTGACTCTTCCTCCATGTTTTCATCAATATGCATAATGAAAGAGTTCAGGTCGGAACGCAAGGAACACATTGGAATGTTGTCTGGCCTATCTTGACTGCTAATCATATATTTCATGTGTGATTCACGGTAGAGTATTCTGGTCTAGCCAAATACAAGAATGGTGGCATATGACATGTCCAGTTGGATATTCCCTTGGAGTTTGGCTCCCCAAGATTTGGATAGAAGCATCCCGTACTTGGGAGGAATGTCTGCCACTACTATATCCATGATCAGATGTTTCGCAGGTATTTGGGCCAGACTGAAACAAAGGTCTTTGATCAAACCCAGGCATTGGACTCTACTTGAATCAAATGAATACAAGTCTTTGTATGGTCTTGTGATTTCCAAGCCTAACCTTTCCATTACTACCTTCGGCATAAGATTATGAGAAGCGCCGGAGTCTAGCATGGAATTGTGGAGGATTTGATCGTGGATGTTCAGGCTAATGTAAAATGGAAGAGTATTTCCTTCTTGGAATTTTCCCTCTATCTTTGGACCAAACAAAACTTCAGGAGTGTCATCAGCCAGATTAACAATGTTTGCATCATTCTCTAGATTTAAGACTTTTAGTACTTGGGATTTATAAGAGTTTTGGGCAATGAGTTCAGTAAGAGGCATGGTGATCTTGATCTTGGCGATTTCGCCTTCAAAGCTAAAAGGCAACTGAAGTTTAGATATGTTTGTTTCAGCTTTTTCAGCTACAACCCTCTCTATGTTCTGAGTTTGTTGACCTTGTTTCGGGATTTTGTTGGCCATAGTTGCTTCGGTGACCTTAGTAGAAGTACCAGGAGTATCTGAGAGAGGCCTAGCTTGGGTAACTTTAGCTTTGTTTTGGTCAGTTTTCTCAACCTTAATTTTGTCACTGCTTGATGCTTTCTTGAGGATGGTATCTGGAGCTTTAGCAGTATCTGAGTTACCTTTCTTGGCATTATCTTGGTTTCTTTTGCTTCTAAGGTCATATTGCCTGTGAGCTTCTATAATGGCATTCTGAAAATCTATGGCAGGGTCGTCGGGATCTTCATAGTTGGTCTCATCCTGATCAGGAGAAAAGAACGCTTGTTCTTCTTCTGTGAGGTACACCTCACTCTCATTATCAGACCCTACAATATTTAAATGATGTTCATCAAGAGGTTTTGAGTCCCTATCATCTTCTTCCACATAGTTTTCATTGAATGGTGGCCTAATCTGTTGGTCATTTTCTCTTGGTCTGTTTTGAGGTTGTTCCCTCCTAAAGTTTTGGTTTCGGTTTCTGTTTGGAGGGTTTGGCTGGTTGTCCCTAATAGGTGCCTTTTCATTTATCTTTTCCCACATTTTGGCCATGGATTTGACTAAGTCATGGATCTAGGGAAGGTGATGAAGTGGAGACCTCATCTTTATATGTGACCTTTCTTTCTGATCTAGTCCTGGCTCTTTTTTCTGCTAAGTTAGCATCTGCTTTTATGGCTATTTGTTGCATTTCCTCTAAGGTAGGGGGATCCTTATCTCTCAGATGATATGTCATGTCCGGATCGAAACCCTCGGGGAATTTTTCCAAGGCTAGACCAAGTGGGGGTTTGAAATGAGGTGGGAGGGAGTTATATACACTGTTGAACCTAGTACAGTAAGCTTGGACACTTTCCCCATTTTCCCGTTTTAGGTTGTTATATTCTGACAGGATTTGAATGGGGTTTCTTCAGATTTCCCACCTATTTCTGAAGACTTGATGTAGTTCTGGGATATCATGGATACTTTTTGGAGTTAAGCTTTTGAACCATGCTTTGGGTTCACCACCAAGACTTTGTGTGAATATTCTCATTCTGACAGTCTCGTCTTGTACCTCTAGGTATTCATAAGCATCAGTCATCCTACTTATATGCTGTTGAGGTGTGGTGGTGTCTTCTCCAGTAAAGTGTGGGATTTTGTCTTGATATTTGTTTGGGAGAGGAGCTAAAGGCGGTGGCAACACCAAAGGTGCGTACCAGGCTGCCATGACTGGAGCTAGTGGATGATGTACAAGATGAGGACTAGTAGGCTGAAGTGAAGTGGTTTGAACAGTGGTGGTTTGACCAGGTGTGGCGGATGAACTTGGACTAGTGATCTGGTTTTGAGCAGATCTGGGATGATAGGAGCCAAATTGATAAAGAAGCTGGAAATCAGGAGGAGTAGTGGGTGAAGCTTCTCTAATAGGACTCTATGGTGGGCTTAGGGGTTCAAGATCGTCAAAGTTTATCTTACTATATGATTTGCTTCTGGGAAGAGTTTGTGATGACTCTAATTCAAAAGGTGAATCTGTTAGGGTAGTGAGATGTTTAGGTACAGATCTTGTTTTACGGATGGATCTACCAGTAGCTAGATGATCAGTTTCGGAAGCTTGCCACAGAATCTTCTCTGGGTCATCTACTATGATAGGGGGATTTGGGTCTGGATGAGATCCGGTGTTGATTCTTCGTGAAACCAGATTTTAGATCCAGAGTTTAGAGAGAATGGTAATGGTGAATGTTTTGGATGAGTGGTTTTTCTAAAGCTTTACTAAGGTGAAGGATGGTCAAAAATAAAAGGGATGGATTAGTGGAGTCGCCAGGTGGAAATGGGTTGTTTTTGTGAAGATAGCTATGGTCCACCACCAGTAACTAATCTGAGAATGTTTTTGGATTTTCTGAGTTTTATGTGCAGCCTATGATTTGTTAAAGTATCCTAGACTTGTTTCAACACTTTGCTAGGGTGATGAGAACAAAAAGAGTTTACTCTAAAAAATGGGTCTATGGACTGCTTGCTTGTTTATGGTATCTAAAGGACCAAAAGAGTCTATAAGAGTTTGTTGGACTATTATGTACTCAGTGTCCCACCATCTCCCGCTTTGTTAGTGAGTGATGGGATAGGTCTATCAGATAGTAGCCTAGAGTTTGGTAAAATAGTAAGGTCTACTAGAAGTTAGTGGAGTCGCCAGGTGGATTATCAGTTGTCTTGAGGTATATTTGTATGGTCCACCACCAGTAATGTCAAAAGCCAATCTAAGGGAGTGTTTTGGGGTTTTTTGAGTTTTATGTGCCTACAAGGTTTGGAAGAGTTTTCTATAACTGACTCATCATTTTTCTAAGATGGTGAAAAGCTATTTTCTACCCTTCAGACAATATCTAGATATACTAAGCTTGATTGAGACTTCAAAAGTTACTAAGGTGTACTTAGATTGTCACTAACTTAGAAGGCCCTACTGTGAGTTTCACTATGTTAGTGAGCAGTGGGATAAGTCAATCAGATAGTATTCTTAAAAAGTCTCTAAAGATGAGGGAAACTAAGTTTTTTAATCACTCAGAGTCCCACCGTGATCGCCATTATGTTAGGGTTCCGTGATTTGGCTGATTGGCGAGCCAAATGACGATGTAACATCAAACCAAGCTTTGGAGCCCAAGGACCTAGCCTTCCTGGACTCAGAGAGGGCTCTCTCTATTAGATGTAAAAGATATCGGTGTGTTCGCTTATGGTGTTCTGATATTAGGCTAGTTATGAAGTGAGTTTTTGATTTTTGGTTTTTTTAAGTTTGTGAGGGATAAAACTGATTAAAGATGTAAAAATGGATAACAAGAAGTCAGATCAATTGGGCTATGGGGTCAAACAGGTCAAGGAAGCTATGAGATGATGATGCAAGGTTGCTGTAGGGCCGATTTGATTCACGGTAGAAGGGATCTTTGGGCAGAATGGAGTAAATGGACATCAAGCTTGTGAAAGATGAGGGATTTCAAGTGTAACTAGTTGATAGCAGACATAAACATGTTATAGCAAGCCATTAATCATGCTAAATGTAACTATGAGCTAATTAATACATAGAAATCAAACATTCTAGCCATACATAGAAGTATAAGACCCTCTAACTTTGGGAAATGGCTATCAGACTTTGGGGAAAACACATAAGAAGGACTAACAACTCAAAATACTATGCCGGAACGCCTAAACATAGTCTCTAAGTTGTTGGGCACTTTGACAAACAAGCTTTCATAGTTTTAGGCAAAGGGCTAGATCGGGACTAGGCCTCCTTGGTTCAACAAGATGATCAACTAATCAGTCAAAGAGAAAGTTTTAAGGACAGAACTATGGACAGCTTATAGGTAGGTAGGGCACACCATACATCCTACTCAACATGCATAGAACTTGTAAATAAAACTAGCAAACAGTATCCTTAAGTTACTAAAGAGCAGTTAAGAATTCTTTAGCATAACTAAGGAAGAAGAAAACATAAAGCTATGAAGATTCAGGAATTTTGAGGTGCCTCCATGGGCATATCTCAAAAATAATCTCTACTGATCTATAGCAGCAAGAAGCATGTATCATGAATGAAAACTAGAAGACAACAACAAAGCAAGAAACACTATACCATTCTACCATGTCATGGAATCCATCACCAATCCTTCATCATTCATCAAAAGCATCCAAGAGGTAGTCCAAAAATCATAACAAAAGTATGTTCTTCAAAGCTCATATGACCAATATATTGATTCTTCTCTCAAGTTCAGCCTTTGATTTACAATGAAACCCATGGAATAAATAGGCTTGAGGGAGGAAAACCTCATGGAGAAACTAGCTATCCCATTGGCCAAGTCAAAATATCTAAACTTGTCCTTGAGGCTTTGCAAAGCCCAAGGCACAAAATATCCCATAAAATATCTAAAAAACTGCTAAAAACGGAAATTATAGACTTTACGTCATTTCCCAAGTATAAAAATAGCTAAACGCACATTTGGGAAAAGCAGATTTTGAGGTTCAAAAATTACAAAAATACTTCATATTTATGTCTGAAAAAGGTCCCCTGACTTGCTGGAGGCAATTGGCAGCCTTCCCGGTGTCAAAACGAGGCTCATGATAGCTCGTTGGAAAGCTCTCTATGTCTACTTTCCGGCACAACTAAAATCATCTCAATCTGATGCCTGAAATTTCCCCAAAACTGTACCTGTGTGAAAAAAACCAGGAAATAGCAGACTGCTGATATGGCGGGCAGAATGTGCAAAAAGCGAGCATTTTTCGCCAATTTGAGGGGGCGAATGATCTCCAAATGATCTGAAAATCGCTGGTGACTTGCTCATAGAATTATGGCATCCATTGGTATCATCCTCCACTCTTGAAAATTCCTCAAACTGAAATGGCGAAATTATGAGTTTTTGACCAAAAACCCAAAAAATGCCAAAAAACAAAAAGTTGCCGAAATAGGCTTAAAATTGGCATGCATGACCCTCAGGGGTCCATAGCAACATGCTCTGAAGCTGAGGCCAAAATATCAAGGGCTGATATGTTTTTCCCTTCTTTCCGTGCTAGGCGCTTCCCCTTTGCCTTCTTCAATTTATCTTGGGTTGCCTTTAGTTTGCGCCGGGCAAACTGATTTAGCTTTTGGAAGTGATGTGTCCTCTTCCTCTGCAGCTCTAAATCTCTATTCGCCCTCTCAAGCTTCATTTCCAAATGTTTGTTAGCCCTTTCAAGCCATGCCTCTTTGTTTTCTTCAATTTCCTGCTCAAGGAGTGCAGTGAGAGGAAAAGCTTGGAGCTGGGCCTGCTCTTCTGCTTTCTGCTTTTCCAAGGCTCTTTTAAGCCCGATGGTCCTAGGCCTCTTCCGCCTAGGCTGGTCTTCCTCTTCCTCCTCATCAAACTCCCCAATGAGCTCTTCTATTCTCGCTCGCGCCCTAGCTGCCTCATTTTTATATTTGATCGCCCGTGCCTCATGAACAGCTGTGTGCACATTCATCTGTTTGTTTTCAATCTCCAAGAAGTGGTTGAAATTCCTTGCCCTTTGAAGATCCTCCTCTAATGCCTCAATTTGCCCTTCCTTATGGATTAGGAGATTTTCAAGAAGGCGGGCCTCATTATCACTGTCATCACTTTGGATAGGGATGACAGCTAATTCACCTCCATTCTTTGTACTTTCTCCAACTTTGCTTTTACCTTTGAAAGCCAATCTGGCGCTTTTCCTCCTTGGCATGCTAGAAGGTGTCCTTTTGGGTGATTTCCTCTTGCTAGGAACAATCTTTGTAACTGTTAGGGTGGCAGCTGTAGTCCCTCTTTTCCTTGCTGTGCTGAGCTTTGTTATTTTGAGAGGAGGAGTAACCACTGATTTACCTCTGACATCTTTTTGAATTGGCTGCTGGATATCTTCTCCTAGCTGTTCACTTGGCTGCCCCTGTTCGCCAACATTAGCTTGTTGTTCTTCATCAATGTCTTGTCCAATTTGTGGCTCAGGAGGTATCTCAATTTCCTGCCCAACCTGCTGTTCTTCATCTTGCATCTTCTATTGTTCCTCATCTATCTACTGTTGTCCCTCATCATGGACCTGCTGTCCTTCAACATCTATCTGCTACTGACCCTCATCCCTTTCCTCTTGCTGCTGTTTACTACCCTCTCCTTCCTCCTGTTGACTTGGTTGTCCAGCAGTCATTCTGAGCCTTCTAGGAGTAGGCCTACTGGACAAAGGTACCGGGCGATGGATAGGCTGAGTGGGAGACACATGAATAGGAGGGAAAGTAGAGAAATCTGGATGGCTGATGAATAAGTCCCATGGAACCTCTTTCTTCTCTAGCTGGTATAGGAAGATAATCTTGATCAAAGAATGATGAAAAAGAGAAGGGATTTGCTGAGGTGGGGCCTTCTTTTGGACAGTAGATGCCATCTTTTCTATGCTTTTGAACAAAAAATAAGGGAGGTTTAGTTGCCTGCTTCTGGTAAAATGCATCAATAAGCGGACATGGTAGGCATAAATTTGATTAAACCTCCCTTCACAAGTGAAATATTTCATTATGGCTTTCATCAGTGGAGCATAGCTGTCAAGGAGATATGAAAAAGGGAAAATAGCAGTGACAGCCTCCCTATGTGCAGGCTTGATGAAAGGTTTGTAATCCTCTAAGTCAAGATGAGCTTGTTTAAACCATTTTTCGCCATGATACGGGATCTTGGTGGCCTTGGACACATACCTTGGAGAAATTTTGAAATCAAGACCCGCCACTTGGAAGTGTTTTTCTTTGAATCTCAGGGCGCACAAGTGTGTTAATGGAGAAAAACTCTTGATTTCTTCTATCTTCTGGCAGAAATCAAGGCAGCCTACTTCATGGAAGTTGAAAAGTACAGATAGATGAGCATTAATATCTTCTGTAGAGATGGGCTCATATATTTTATGTGGACCTCTCCTGCTGTCTTGCCTTGGAGGCATTTTGACCTGAATATGCTTTGGAAGAGGTAAACTGCCTTCACTGTATGTAAAATGTCCTGTTGGAGTCAAACTGTGTCACTTTACTGCTTTGACAGATAGACAATGAGATTTCGATGTCTTGCAACAAGTTTTTTGTAATACACAACTTCTGCTCTCCTTAAAACCAGCCTTCTACCTTTGAATGTACCTCAGCCAGGAAAAATTCTCAATAGGGTACCATATAGCAAAGAGGAGACAGACTGATGTGTAAATTTCCTGTGCACAGTGTTGAGAAATCACTTTTCCTTGTGAATTTGTTAGAGGCCAATCAACACATTTATATCTGTGTCTCCAAGGTAAAATCCAATCATTAAACACCTGCTCTTCAGAAAGTGGCCTTCCACTTTTGAAAATATGGTCAACAACTTTTGATGAAATGTCAGTGAAAAGAAGAGGTGTATGAGGCGGGATGTATACAATGTCAAAGTTTCCCTGCTTGGTAGTCTTTGGAAGTTAATCAACACATCTTTGTATCTTGGATCAATATAGTATTTTCCAATTATCCCAAACCTGCCCTGTCTAAGTGCGCCAACAGTCAACCAACTTGCATATGTGAAAACAACTCTTAATGCAATTAAACAGTCACTGGCATAATCCTGAGCCAAGATGACAGATCTTTCAAAGACTACAAGGTTTTTAGGCAGAAGCTATGTGAGATTTCCTTTTCAAAACAATCAAGGGTTCCTTATGAATGTGACCCTCTGGCTTTGGCATAAAAAGACCTTTACTCTATAAGCACATCCATTCATCAATACGAGCTAGAAAATCAAAAGGCAACAAGTGGCAAATATAGTGAATGCTGTCCCTTTGTGAGAAATGTGAGCAACCTTCCTCCGTGGTTTTTCAACTTATAAACAGCTCTTTGTCAAAAACCCCTTTTTCTGAGTGCACTTCACTGTTTTTAATAATGTGGCAATGTTTTGAGGACAGTGTAAAATGCTTTTCTTTGGACACAAATCCTGTCTCTTTATAACAAACTCTCCTTTTACCCCTTTATAGGTTTCTTTTAAGGTAGCAGTCAAAGATCTCTCAAACAACAAATTTCTTTAAACAAAACAGTTTGCTCTTATGTCCATCATATATTCTTTCCTGTAGGTGTTTTAAATGACACATCCAGCAGTTTATTACAGCTTTACACCCTGAAAACTCACACAGAAAACAATCCTATTTTTATGGTTTAATGACAGAGTTTTTAAGTTCTGCGTGCAGTGTTGTGAAAATTTGTAGCAGTTTTAACAGTGAATTAAGCTTTCCTTGGATCAAAACATCAAACCTCTTCGTATGCAGCTCACCAAAAATCCCTTCTTGAATGCAAACACTTAACTTAACTTGTTTTCAAACCTTATTTTTGGCTTCAATCATCGACAAGCAGTCACAAAATTTAGGGTCAAAGTGTGCAAATACCTCAAGATACGAGGCAAAACTCTTGTGGAGCGTCGGAGGCAGGTCTGGAGGTCTTCAAGCATGCACGACAGTTTTCAAGGAAAGAGTAGCGCGCAAAAACACCACCCGGGTGGCCTGTCGGGTCGGGCAGTCGGGTTGTCGGGCGCCGTGTACAGGCCCGTCGCGCAACTGTACAGGCGCGTCGCGCCAACACTGACCGCTCGTTGAAAAACGCTCCCAAGCGCATCGCGCGGGTTTCCAGGCACGTCGCGCTATGTTTAACGGTGAAAACCTCTGAAATTTCGACCCGATCTTCCTTGTTTCGATGCTGTGGAGGCACGGAGTTTTGTCTGCAGTCTGAAAATGAAAAGATCTCCCTCGACCTTACTTCCTTAACATGTTATTTCAAATTCTCCAATGGTCACTTTCATCGTTTACTTGCAATGCAAAAAAAAAAATCACAGTTGGCCTTTTAACACAGCAAAGTCTCTTTTTCAAACAGTGGTATTTCCTTCCAATATTTTTTCTTTATTGAAAATGAAATAGCAGGGTGTTTCGAATTGTTTCATGGGGAAACTACCTTCTTTAGTAATATTGAACTTATCATTTCAATAACCTTTCGACCATCTTTGCCACTGTGTTTAATGGTGCTGGTGATATTTATGATGCAAAGCTCAACCTTTTCTCTAATGCAGGTGTCAAACTTGCTGGTCTTCTTGGACTTGATCATGGTCCTCTGTTTTGAGAAAAGCGCCTTCTTTCAACATACTTCTTTGCTTATATCATTTATGAGACCTCTGTTCCTTTTTTGAATAATGAGAAAGCTGCATTTGTTTCAAACTCCCAAAACACTGATAATCTATCAAAACCACTTCTTTGTCTATTCATAACTGGTATACTTATTTACAATGTTGAAACACAGTTATCATTTGCTTTGATCAGGGCATTGACCTTTTTGTAATAGAACCATTCCAAAGCTCAAATTTGTCCACTGTCTTACTTTCTTGGTGATATTCTAAAAGAGAAAACCACACAAGGTCTGTTGAAGAGCTTTGAAAGTCATTTTGTCATTTTTAAAAGGAGATGGTCTGTCTTCTTCCAATTTGTTTGATAATTTCTGCTCCTAGGTGATTTATAGGCTTCTCCCTGGACTGCAAGTGCCATCTTTTGGTTGCATGCTTTCATACTATATTTCTCTGTTTACTCAAAAGGAGCTCCCTTAGACTTCTTGGCAGGTGACAGTGGGGTGTTGTTTGACCCTTTCCCTTAAGGAAACTGCTCCTTTTTGGTATCAATGCATACATATTCATATTGTTTCCTGTCCATCATGATGTATTTCTTGAAAGACATTTTCCTATGTGTAATGCATTTTGAAATATAAACACCATCTTTCACCTGTGTACAGACTTCTATTTACCTCCTTTGTATCCTTCCACTGCACCTTTTGACCAAATCAGTTTTCAACAATATGCAATGCTTTGGCTATCTGCTCATAAATGGAGAAGGCCTTTCACTGAGCAAAGTATCTGAAGATTATTTGATAAGGCTGCATGACAAGGGTTTGATTGGATTATGATGGTAAGCAACCAACTTAAAAAGAACATCAAGACTAGCACCTCTGCTTGCAATCACCACTATGCTTCAGAACAACCCTAGTCAAGTTGTCACTGTCTCACTGTACTGCTCTGATGGGAACTGAAATGTCATTATTTGCTTTGGTCATCTTATGACAAATTATTTGAAAGATAGTCTCTGTGGCTATGGAGGTCAGCGCCTTTTGAAAAACAAACAACTTTCCTTCTGCCTGTGTAATGACATGTTTTGTCAGCACCTCTTCAATTTGATCTTGTGGACAAGCAGGCTGCTTATGATTGGAATTTTTACTAATGACATGCCTTTCTAAAGTTTAACAATTCACATGACTTGAAAACTTCAAATGACCTCCTGTATCAGACCAAACTCTGTTTTCCTTTGAACTTGCATATTTCAGGCTCTATCCCTGTTATGATCATCACTCACTCAAAAAACCTGGAGTTGTTGTTTCACTGTTCAGCAAAAGGCAAACCTGGGCTTCTGCAATCCTTTAAGTCAATACTGGTCAGCGCCCTCTGCTTGTAGATGAAGGAGGTGCCCTAACCCTCTGCTTGTAAATGAAGGAGGTTCTGGGCCATGACAATTTACCAGTTTGCTGTGACAGTGGTGTCCTTTTCTTACTGTGATTTTCATACTGGAAGGAAAACTGCAAGGTCTTGATGAGTGACTTTCTATTTTGCAGACATATCTCAGGCTCATGATACATTTAGAAGCAGTTGTTCCTCTAACTGTAGATTCAAGCATTTACTCCTGAGATGAAGTTATATTTCCTGTCTTTGTAGAAACCATAAAACACTGTGAAACACCTACTAATCAGCTTGAGACTGTGGTTCATGCAGTGCTGAGACCTAGGGATATAAGTGGCGCGACTTAGAGCTGTGATCAACTTGATTTGCAGAGTAGGAGGTTGGTCATGATTGGTCTGTAGTAGATGGAGGCTTTTTTGGCTTTTGATGATTGCCAAGGGTAAAATGTCTTAAAGCGCCACTTCCTAACATAGGGGAGACTCTTGAAACAGACTTGGACTTTTCCTTTTGGAGCTGATGGGCAGACCAATAGGGCTGAAGCTAGATAGGATAGTGATAATGAGGTTTTTATTTTGACATGGGCGGACTGAAAGGTAGAAGGGCGAAAAAAGTTTTATGAGGGTTTTTTAGATGACATATTGACATAAGGAAATCAGTTTCTAGAAAACTCAGCTGTGGATATAGTCATCACTAACATGTAAAAAATACCGATGGCTAACAAGGCCTTTGCTCTCGGTTCATGTCCCTTAGATGTGATTAAAGAATTCTTGTATGAGGATTCAAGATCTTTATTTGTTTTCTTTAAATTATTGATCTCAATGTTCTTAAGGGACAGTTCTTCCATAGATTTAACTATGTCTGCTGTACCTATTGCTTGTTGTACCTGTGTTGTTGATGATTTTGTGGCTGAGGTATCTATATATTGTATTGACACTACAGTTTCCAGTACTCTTTTTGGTGCTAAGTGCTCTGCCAGTGTAGAAGGAACAACTGTACTCACCATTGGAATGACTGAAGGAATAGGAGAAATATTTGTTTCTTTCAATGTTTCTTTTTATTTTATTAGGGTCTCTATCTGATTTGCCATATCTTTGATTTGAGCAGTCATTTTCAGTACTAATTTCATCATCTCATCCTTTTCTTTTTGTTGTTGTACGATTTCCTTGGCTTGTGGATGTTCATTTTGTGAAAGTTTCGATTTCTTTCTTAAGGCTGCAATGTCTTCATTCTTTTGCTTTATGAGTGCTTGAGCAACCTCAATGTTTGAAGGATCTACTCCAGTCTGTATAACCAAGTCTTCCAAGGACTTGATCCTTAGGTCCTTAGCATGTAAAGAGGCTTTGTCTAGACTCATATGATTTTGCAAGTTAGACACAATTTTTTGTAGCATAGTTCCACTCATAGTTTTGGTTACTACTTTAGAATAAAGCATTTCTGTGGTGCTTCTATGAAATTCTATTTGATCCAATTCATGTATTGTATCTGCATCCACTTCTACATATGTTTTGGTGTAATCTGAAATTGATTTTGGATCTGCAACTGTTGGTTCAAGGAATGACATAATCATCTTATTTGTGGAGTAGTCAAAAGTTGTCAACAAACTGTCTTTATTCCCTGGATTTTCTTTGAGAAATTAGGAATAAACTTCATTTTTAATCTCCTCATTTTTCTCTTTGATCTATTTGTATTTTTTCTGAATGTTAGATTTTGTTCCCTTTGTTGCTTTGGAAGAGGAGGGAGCTTCTGAATTCACCTGCTTTTCAACCATTTCTCTGCCCTGTTCCTGTGTTAGAATCTTCTCTTTCTGAATTTCTACTAGAGTCTCATTTACAGTTATAGTGGCTTCATCATTATCTATCTGCTGATCATCTATATCATTGATTTCAATAGCCTTGTCTTTCTCAGCAGCAGTCATTTTTTCCCTTTTGTTGTAAATAACCTTGAATTTATTTTCTGCAATGGTCTCTATTGAATAGCCTTCTTCATTCCTGGTCCTTTTTCTTGAAGCTTCTGTCTGATTAGTGATTGTTATTGCCTATTAATTATCTGTCTGTCTCTCCTTCTCTATATTGCCAGTAGGATCAATCAATGTATTTTCTACCCATTCCATTTGATTTGCAAATTTCTCAATTTCTGGTTTAGACTTATGCATGAATGATGTTAATTTACATTTGATCCTTATGTTACTTAGAATGCCTTGTGGATCATAGTTCCAATAAAAACTTTGTTGGAACGTTAACTCTGACAATTTCATGACTATTTCTTTCAAGGCATCCCTGTTGTTTACTATGAAGGGACCTATCTGATTCTTCACCTTAAACTGTGTCTTTTTCTTGGCAGCTATAAATTTTATAGCATCTGCATTTAGGACTTGCCTCAAGTATTCCAAAGAAAAAACCCTGATGGTTAGAAATTTGGGCAGCTTATAAGGGGCCAGGTTTGCTCCAAATATCCTTAGTTCTGTATGATTTTCATATAGGTACTAGTCACCTACTTTATAGTGTTCAGATAACTGTAGAATTATTTTTATTTCCTCACTGATTCTTGGCTGTTCTATTTTGCACAATAAACTCATGGCTGGTTTGAAAAACAAATCAGTGAAGTCCTTATAGTTGAATTCATTTCCATATTTTCTGAGCAATGAAGTCCAAAGTACTACTGAGAGAGGATCGCCTTCAACATCCATTTTCTGTAATGCAACTGGAAACGTTTCTGCTTGGAAAAATAGAAAGAGGTGAAATAGATATGATGAATATCTAAACATTCCTTCTTCAGGAAACTTGGTCAACTGATAGTGCATATTGTCAGCAATGAATCTAGCAAAATTAAATATCATTGCAGGAGGTTTCCCTGGGGATAAAGTAGAAAGGAAACCTGGAATTGATGCATCAGTGAACTCATCATTAGAATAACCTAGAATGAAGAAAAGCATAGAGATGATTTTTCTGGAAGATTCAGGAAAATCAAAGGTGGAATAGGGTGGATTTACTTTTGGGAAATCAACATGAGTAGGTATGAATTTTTGAAGAATCATAAACTTCCTAGCGAAATCCAAATCTAAATACAGTTGATTCAAATCTTCAATGGATAAAGGCACTACTCTTGGATCAAAACTCAACTGAAGCATTTCATTAATGGATTCTATTGTTACAGAAAACATAACTTCCCTATCCTTGTTTATAATACATCTCTGGTCAGGGACATAATGTAATTGGCATAGTCTAATAAGGTCTTGAGCTAGATGAGTGATTGGGATCACATACTTAGGAAAAATTGACTCCCATATAGGTATGTCATTTCCAATTTTCTTCATAAATTTCTCATAACACCAGTTATGGAATTCAAGCATATTGAATTCTAATGTTGCATCATTAATCCTGTAATCTAGATCAATTAGGGAACTGCTTACTTCAGTAGTAACAGGTGGTTGTAGAGGTCTAACTACTTCAGTTTAATCTGTTGTTAAGGCTGAAGTAGGCTTATTTATCTTTGAAGGTTGAGGAAGTGGAAGCTTGCTTGAGGCAGATTTTTGGGCTTTTGGACATCCAGTTTTAGAGGTTACCTGTTTTTTTGTCATTTTGGTTAAAAATAAGCAAGATTAAATTGTTTTCTTAGTTAATTTGAAAACAGAGGCTAATTGAGCAGATCTAGGATAATTTTGGAAATCTTGGCAAGGTTTTTGGGATACAAAACACAGTTTTTCTAGATGTAGAGGACCAAAAAAGGGATTCAATGGCTCTCATTGTGTTTTTAAAACTTTTTAATTGTGGAAATTGTCTTTTTATGGACGAAAAATGCTTAAAAACTGAGATTTGATGGAAATGGAAAATTCTGAGAAAAAATTGACAGGGTTTGTCCTATTTTTTCAAGGTTTGGGCATTCTCAAATTGGAAATTTTTTGTTTCTACAGTCAAATTTGTTTAATTTTACTTTTAAATTTGTAAACTTGAAGGTTTGGAACACTAAGACATACCTTATGCAGGTGTTGTGGCGGTTGAGAAGGGTTTCAGGTTGTATCAATCTTCAAATTGGTCACTGTGGCTTAGTGGGAAGCATCAGGATTTTTCTAAATACAATATCTGCGGTGAAATTCTTCTTTAGTGAAAAAAATTGATTGGAAAAGGTAAAAAACTGAGTCTGGGCATATTTTCTCCATAGGCGAGGGGAAAAATGATACGCAAAACAGTGAAAAACTAAGGTTTAAACCTTCATTTTTATTAATATGCATATCATTTATTGGAGGTCACAGTCAATGGCGGGAGGTGGTTTTTGCTTTGAATGAAAAAACCATCAGTGGTTATCACGTTACTTTTGGGCTGTAAGTTGTTTTTAACTTTTGGAATGAGTTCCAATTGAAATTGGACACATAGCAATGGGCGATTTAATAAAATGACATTTATCGCGTCAATTTCATAAAACTTCAATCGATTAGTTTCGGCATGTGATATGTGACCCGCACCGTTAGATTTGATTTCATGATGTGAATGGTCAGGATTAGTTTTGGAGTTGCAAGGAAAAGTAAGGTGGGACTGGTCTTTAAGATGGGTCATTTATTTAATAGAAATGATCAACTGTCACGGCTTAACGCGACGGAGAATAGTGGGGCATGAGGCTAGTTCATCGCGCCTAGTGTGGACCGTTGGATTAGGAATATAAAGATGATCAAAGGGTGATGGATGAATGCGAGGGCGTCGGGTTTATGTATTGGATAACGAGTTTTCTATATATAAAATGAGTTTATATATAGGTTTAAAATGTATGGGGGCAGGTTAATACAAGTTTGAACTTTGATTTTTGTATTTTATTTTATTATATAGTTTTAGATTATTTGAAGGTCCAAAACTATAAGGGATCGGGATATTTCATTATGGATAATTTTTATGTCAAAGGGATAGTTTTAGGATTTAATTTAAACATGTGAATAATAACTTTGACATAAAAAGCTTATAATAAGGGGTTTTTTGGGATAATTAATAAAAAGGAGTTATAGTAATAGGATTAGGATTTTATATAGGGATTTAACAAAATAAGTTAGGTGTTAATATGAAAAGGGACAATGAATACTCAAAAATTCATAAATAAAACTAAGGAAAGTGAAAATTAGAGTAAAGTTTCATTTTCATAACTCACTCACTTTTACTTAGTATATCATGTTTTTAGAGGGTTTTATGCTTTGTAAAGTGGAGGGACTTAGTCAAATGGGTGTTAAGCATATTTAAGTAAAAATGGGGTCTTTACTTATGATTTTTCATGGTAATGAATGCATGAATGGAAAATGATGTGATTTTTTGGATTAATATAGAAACCTAACACTTTCAACTAGTCAGTCATTGAGCCTTGGGTCTAGTCCCAATAGAAGTTAGGGAAATGCCCTGAGCCTCTTTGACTGATAGTCTAGAATGTCAAATAGCTATGGGGAGGGGAAATTAGTTATTAACCTGGTGAAAGATATTTACAATGGATTTCCTGCCTTCTTCTACCTAACTACTGAATTGTCATGATTAAACTGTATGACAGTTCTTCATTCTCTATTTAAAACAAGTAAAATTGAAACATGATAAGTCAAGATTAAATTGTTCAACTCATAATGGATTATGGCATTTATTGACACTCTACCATAATCATCTGCAAAAATTAAAAGTAGTGGCATTTAGACTTGCACACTTTCATGTTTTATTCATATTTTTCCTTTTAGGGTATATCATTTTTTCTAAGTCCTTTGATTTTTCTTTTAGGACTTTTACCCTCTTTTTGATTTTTTGATTTTTTATTTTTTTACAAAATATGGGAAAACACTTAGTAGAAAGCAAAGTTTTTACATATTTACACAACTATCATCAGTCAAGTCAAAATTATGAATCCTATATTTATAGGTTGCTAACAGTTTCTATTCTGATACAGATATATCCAGGCCTTCCACATACCATTTGGATTTTCCTTCCCATGGAGAAACCATACAATATGATCTTGAAGTCATATTAATAATATCCTCCTCGCCTTTGCTACATTCTTCTTCCATACATCAAGAAGTTAAGCAACTGATGCTGCGGTAAGGGATATCATTGTCAATGAATTCCTTCAGTATGTTTTCCTCGAGCTCTACCTCCATCATGTCCTTCCATGCTATGTAATTCAAATTTCTCTCGAGTGCATATTCGAGTCTCAAGCCATTGAAAGACATCTTGATCTGTTGTTGGATCATGAAAAATAAATATGCAAATTCGAACCTGATAAAAAAAAACTATGTTCTTCTCTTCTTATTGTGATTCATGGTGCTCTAATACCATGTAGAAAATATAACAACAGGATTCAATTTGATCTTGTAATGTACTAAAACAAGATACTGAATCCTTCTATAATTGTTGGAATTAAAACATTATCGCAAAATCACAAAACAAGTAAGAGAAATAGACAATCAATAGCACAATGCAAGATGTATCTTGGGAAAGCACACTTCCTAAAACCCCTCTATATGTATATTGTATAAAGTCAATACCATGAAATAATACAATGATTTTTTGTCTTAGAGAAACTCTTGCACTCTACCAAATGTCTCACTATGATCTAGGCAAAATCAGTCAAGTACTTAACCAATTTTTAGTCTCTTCTCAGCCAGCCTTTCTCACGCATTCTTGGAGGAATTATCTCCCTATTAAATTGGAAATTCCCTTGACTTGATTTCTCAATTCATCCTTGGCATCCACATGAATCAATAATTGACTTGTACAATTTTCTAATTATACAATTGATAGTTATCATCCCTTTAACCTCAGTCTCAACTATTCCTTGCTTAGAAATGAAATGTGATTGTTATTTATAGAGAATTATCAATTAACTGGTTGATCACTACCTATGAATTAAATTAAATTTGATTCACTGGAGCTCTCTTTATCTCATCACTCATTTAGAACTAGTTAAACTGATTTTAACTCAATTTCTTGAGTTAACTAATTACAACTCACAAATAACTATAACCGGACCCCCTTAAATCATGGGAGAACTATACATGCATACTTTATGACCCTCAACTCCAATTTCCTAAGCTAACTCATTCTTTCTGACATAGTTAACTAATACAAGCTATCATGATATGAAATTACAATTTCTCTTCCAATTTAATTAAGGGAAAATTAAATCAGAAGCCCCCTTGGGGTGCCATTTCAACAAAAATGCAGCACAAAAGCACAACGAATTAATTGTTCATATGGCTCCAGAAAATTTCTGAATTTCTCATTGACTGATGCACGTGTGAAATGGCCTGAAAATCATCAACTTCCCCTTAGAAACCTCCTTTCATTATGCAAATCTTGCAACTCTTAAAACTTCACCTACAACAAAAGCGTAGCGCTTGTATGAAAGCGCATTGAACGTATTCTTCATGGTTTTTACCAGTACTGATGTCTCTAAACAAGATGCAAAACCTATTGATGATGCTGACACTGTTGAAAACCCTTTTCAAACCCCCACTTACCGAAAAGATGACAAAATTTCTCATTTCCATCAAAACCTTAATACTTTTCCAGAATGAAATATTGTTGCGTGACATGCTCCTTTTTTGAAAAAGTTTCATAGTTTCTAGGGTCTGAATTTTTGTGCTCCCAAGAAAACTTCAAACAACACATGACCTCTATATCAACCCCATTCAACCAACATACTTAGGAAAAAAAAACCAAAACTATTTTGATTTACCTGTTCCAATACTCATACTTTGGCTTCTTCAAGCAACAAATCAAGCTTACCTCTATCCTTTTCTTGTATTTCCTACAACTGTTGCTTGGAAAATTTTACCTCCTTCCTCAAGGTGAGGTTCTTCCTGTAGATATTTTTGAGCTTCCTATGTAAATGAAGATTCCTTTTCAGCATATATTTGGAATTTTTCATTGTTGGCTCACAAATTTTCAAATGATCATAAATATTTTTCTAGGCCCTTTCATCTTATTTCTTAAAAGTAATGATTTCCTTTTGGTATTTATTCAACTCTATCCTCAAACTGTTGAAAGTATGTTTCCCTTCATCCACCCCAACTTTCTTCTCTTCTTCCATTCAATTTTCCTCTTATATCTGCAACTTTCTTGCTGAAGACCTGGTAAGTCTTGTTGATGGAGCTTCTAACTCTTGAATCTCTAGTGAAATTCAATTAAAACTCCTAGGTGAGTTGTACACCATATCCTTGGATATTATCGTAAAATCTAATGCAGCCTACTTATTCAAATGCAACTTTGATTGTTGGGTCTGAGTTGATCAAGGTGAGGTGTTGGGGATAAAACCTAACAATGTCTCCTCCCTTGTTCTTCTTTCTATTTGGGGTTGTCATGATTTTCACAGCAATGATGAACTCTAGGGTTTCTTGAATTCAATTTTAGTTTATGTCAATTGAAAGCAGCAATAGGATATCAGTAATGAAATGAGATTTAGATTAGGGTTTATGGAAATTCAAAATGCAAAACCTGCATGGAAGACTCAGGAAACCAAAACTAATCTCTCAAACCCAAAAAAATAGCTTGAAATGTTGTTTGATCACAGTGGAAAAATTAAAAGCATGGGCACAATGAGAAAGCTCATCGCATGGGGAAAAACAATTTCTGATCCTTGAGGGCAACAATAGAAAAATGTAAGGCTTTAGAACACTTGAAAGGAATTTCAAGCTCCAATATATAGGTGGAAAAAAAATTTGTGGGTGTTTTATAGGGGTGACAACATAAAAATACAGCACTGATGCAAAGCACAACATATTCTACAGGAAACGTAGTGAGCTTAAAATTTTAAAGTTACAAGTTCTTTAATGCATTTTCTCAACAAATAGGAGTAATTTTCAACAACATGCAAGACAAAGGCTTCAAGGAAATGAACAATTGGCACCTGGAATAAGCAATTGACCACTGGCTTGAGAAATGTAGCAACTGTCTGTGAGCACAACACCTCCCCTGCAACCTTTGTGCGACGAACCTTAAGTGATGACGAGAAAGCTCTCGATGGAAAAATGAATGGTTCTATGGTATTTTCGGAATTTAAACAAGAATTTGAACTACCAATGTGGCTAAATCCATGTTTCAAGGGAAATGATTAGAATGTTGAACCCAAATCATAAAAGCACAACAAATTTCAGAAGCGCAATACAGTGCTAATAACTGTTGTACTAGTGTGATGTCATGGCACAATGTGATTTGACATTCTAACTCACCAAATTGGCCCTAAAATTCGTGCCAATGATAATAAGAAAGACGCTATGACCTCAATCATGATTTGGAATGAGACGTGACCCTATACTCACTTAGCTCAGCTTCTTAGGGAATTAATGACCATTTACATGACCCTTCAGACACTCTAACATAATTACATCATTAATGATTTTTTTTTTATTCTATACTAAGACCCATAGCTTGATCTCTACAAGATCATAGCAAAACCTTCACACATTTTCCAAAATAATTTGAAAAGACAAAACTTGCTTTTTGACTACTATAATTTAGGACACTAACATTGGCTCCAATGGGGATGGAATATTCACTGTGAGGTTCCAAGAACATTGTAGACCATGTGCCTAACCATTGGGAACTATTGAATTATTGAATCAACACAAACTGGCTCAAAACTAACTCATGATTGACTCATGACTTATTAAATTCAAAAAAATTGCCAACAACTCATCAAAATCTTAGGGCCTTCTCTTTAGGCTTCAAATTATGGTGACAGTTGGCCACACCTGCAGAAATGAAAATTGGATGGATATATACAATGAATTGATCAAAACAAACTGATTTCAAGTAAATTAATGCTTGAGAAACCTGCCATTTAGAAGACCCCGAGCAAGAAATTATCTTGTCAAATCCTACAACAAGTATGCATTGCTCCCATGAAATGTTGCAATATTGAATGGTCCTTTCCAAAGGTTTTAAAATTTTCCATGTTTACCTTTGTCTTCATTCCTAGTATTCCACTTCAAAACCAAGTCACCAACTTGAAAATATTCAGCCTTTTTCCTTTGATAAAAAATCTTATTAATTTTATCTTGGATTGCTTGAGTATTGTTACACACTTCCTCTCTTTTTTTTGCAATTTAATCATCTGATTTATTCTTCTTTGCAAGTCACTTGGTCCTTGATCTACTTCCTACAACAACGTCATTATTGGAATTCCCAAGGAAGAAGGAAACACAACATTTGTTCCATATACCAGTGGAAAAGGTGACATGCCAATTGACTTCCTAGTGTTTACTCTATCATCACACAGTGCATAGATCAACTTCTTGTGCCATGTTTTCTTATGTTCTTGCAGCAATTTATTTATCATATTCAATAGACTCTTATTTGAAGACACAGCTAAGATGATTACCCTATGGGGAATATGCAGTAGAGTGATTGAGTTCAATATGATATTTATGACAAAATTTGACCATTTTCTTGGACTTGAAAGCAACAAAATTATTTGTGCTTATTCTACGAGGACAAGCAAATCTTGAGAGAATATTACCTTCCAAAAACTGAATGATGATTGTGTATATTTCCTTCTTGGTTGGTATTTCTTCTATCCACTTTGTAAAATAATATGTGGTTGTCAGAATCCATTTGTGTTGGCCTGAATATGATGGATGGATTTCCCCAATGAAATCCAGACCCCACTACTGGAAATGTGCTTCAACTGCATTTGGTTTCAAGGGTAAGGGTAAGATATTTCTATTTCCTTCAAAAATTTGCCATTCATGGCAACTTGATACCCTTTTATAAACATCATAAAATTATTTTTGCTAGTAAAAACCATCCCTAAAATTATTGTTAGTTGTAGCTTTCCAAAAATGGTGGTATCCACAATCTCCTTTGTGAAATTCTTCCATAATTTTTTTTGCCTCATCCTCGAATAAACAATTTAACAACACACCTCCTGAATATTTCCAATACAGAAATTGATTTAAAATGTAGTATTTTACAACCTTCAATTTCAACCTTTTGTTCTAGAATGTGATGCATCAAGTGAAGGTATTGGGGCAGTCTTGATGCAAGGTGGGCATCCTATAGCCTTTTAGAGCAGGAATTTGCTCCCTCATGAGAGGTTGTACCCCATCTATGATAAATAAATTTTGGCAATCATGCATGCATTAGCCAAATTTCGACAATAGTTTACTGGGGAATAAGTTCAAGGTGAAGACTGACCATAATAGTCTTAGATTCTTCCTTGAACAGAAACAAATCCAGGAGAGACAATAGAAGTGGGTGAGAAAAATCCAAGCTTATGATTTTTACATAGAGTATGTCAAGGGGAAGAGCAATGTAGTAGCTAATGCACTATCCAGGAGGCCTATAGCACTGTCTTTGAGGGGCATGGGCGCAGATTGGAAAGCTCAAATTTTAGTTGACTATTCCAAATATGACTTTTCATGTGAGATACTTGATGGGGTGGCATCGGATGAGAGGTTTAAAGTAATGGATGAGGTCATCTATTACTGGGACCGGATCTTCTTGGCTAAGAAATCCAAGCTCAAGGAGAAGATCTTATTGGCATCACATGATTCCCCACTTGCCGGGCATCAGGGTTTCACAAATACTTACAAGGCCATAAGGGAGAGATTCTCATGGAAGGGTCTCAAGGAGGATGTGCTCCAACATGTTAGGGAGTGAACCATTTTCCAGCAAAATAAGGGAGAACACACCCATCCTGTTGTGTTATTGCAGCCACTACCTATTCCAGATGGGAAGTGGGAAAGTATCTCTATGGACTTCATCACCGTCTTACCGACAGTACAGGGTAAGGATTGTATCTTTGTTGTTGTTGATAGACTAACAAAGTACTCACATTTATTTTCCATTTATACACATTATACTGATTCACAGGTTGCTGAGCTCTTCTTCAGAGATGTATTTAGACTCCATGGTCTCCCAAGGACCATAGTGAGTGACTGGCATAGCCGCTTCATGGGTGGCTTTTGGCAGGAAATTTTCCGGTTAATGGGGAATGATTTGACTCCAAGCACTAGCTATCACCCCCAAACCAATGGACAGATCGAGATAGTGAACAAGTGGCTAGAAGGCTACCTGAGGAACTATGTAGCAGGGCAACAGAGAGCTTGGCTACGTTGGCTCCACTTGGGAGAGTATTGTTACAACACTACTCACCATATTTCTATTGGCATGACTCCATTCCGGGCCTTATATGGGTATGAGGCACTCTCATTTGTTGATGTTATGTTTGGGGCAAGTAAGGCTCCAAGGGAAAAGGAATGGATTCAGGAGAACCTGGACATACTCAAGGCACTGAAGGACAACATTGCTACTACCGAGAACCAGCAGAATATGTATGCAAACCCGGGTCAGATAGAAAGACAGTTTGAGGTGGGAGATCTTGTCTATTTGCGCCTTCATCCTTACAAACAGTCCAAACTCAAGGAGAAGGGAGCTGAGAAGCTGAAACCCCATTTATATGGGCCATACAAGGTGATCAAATGTGTCGGTAAGGTAGCATATGAGTTGGAGCTTCCTAAGGGGAGAAAAATCCACAATATCTTTCATGTTTCTTGCCTCAAGAAGGCCACTAGGAGGAATGTGGTTTCCAACATGGATCTTCCCCCTATTGATGATGATGGCCACCTAATTTTGTAGCCAGAGGTAATCTTAGACACAAGGGAGAGGTAGCTAAGAAATAGAGTCATCAAGGAATATCTGATTTGATGGAGGAATCTACTGAATGAGGATGCCACTTGGGAGGGAAAGAAAATCTCACAGCATCCTTCTTTACTGTTGCTTGTGGGCAAGAAACTTTTGAGTGGGGAGGACTGTATTATTCCCAATTAGCCACTACTAATTGGAATATTATAACTGCTCCATTTTTGAAATAAAGAGTAGGGAAGACAATAAAGCATATCCTAGTGTGAAAAGGGATTGGATTAGGAGGAAAAATTAAAGCCACTTTGGTGTGAAAGAGGGGCAAAGAAATGAGCTAGATCTAGTTGACCAAGTCAACAGTGCTATTACAAGAGGAGGGAAACTAACTAGGGTAGCACAGTTTTGAAAGGGGAATCTTCTCAAGGAAGTCACATCATCAATGAGTGGGGTATGGGGTGAGGAAGCTCACCAAGGATAAGAAGGAGGAGATAGCAGCAAGGAAGGCATTTAGTATTCATATTTATTTTGTCTTTTGACTGATTGCAAGCTTCAGCTGTTTAGCCGGAGTTGCAACATTGTTTACTGCAAAGAATTCTCATGCGGGAATTCCATCTTCACCTTTGGTCTAGCTGATTGGGAGATCTAAGGAGAAGGTCCTGAGCTTACCTTTCATCATTTATCTTGAGTATATCCATTATGCATCATATATAGTGCATTCACTTCTAGTAATTGCGTCATTTCTGCAGTAGCAGTAGCTGTTGGGTGAAACCCTCCTATTTTGTGCTTGTTTCAGAGGAGGAGGTGTCTATTTCACTCCGGGAGGCCTATTGAAGGAGGCCTTGGGCCAATTTCTGTACCATTCATCTATTTCATATCATATTCAACATTTTCTAATACTGAGTTGCTGTGTACAGCGTTATTTTATGCAGTGCTACATTTTATATTGTTATTTTGCCGGAAACCCTTGCCGGGATGTTCTGATGTGCTTGTAAAAGGGATCTAACCTCTTATTTCTGATATCATGATTAATGAAAGTTATAGATCTATACTAAATCAATTTTTTTTTAGATACCCTAATGAAAATTATGCTGTCGCAGTCTTCAACAATTCTATTTTGTGAAGTTGTGGGATTGGGGTGTTTTTGAGCATATATCAGCTAGGGAGATCTGTTTAATGTAGCTAGGTTGATTTGTTTCTGATGCCATTTCATATTTAAGCTACATACAACATATTTAAGAGGATCCAAGTCTTGTTCTGTGCTTTTATTGCAACTTTTTCCTTATACAACGTCCTCATTGAAGAAATTGCAGAAATTCCTGAAAAGGAATATTACATATCTCCTCATATTCTCTGCATCGTCATAACACTGCACCAAACTGTGATATCACTACACCGAACTATAGCTACAATGTATCCTTTTTCTAAATTGTATTTCTCTACTTTAGCACTGAGATAGTACTAAGACCGTGTTTTCATTAAACTGTAATGACATTGTTATATATATATATATATATATATATATATATATATATATATATATATATATATATAATCAAGACTATATGATAGCACTGAAACTGTTGCTGGAGGGATTCGAACTGTATCTCTGTACTATAGTCTGAATTTCAGAGAGATCTAAATTTCTTGACTGTGATTTCTACGAATTTCACACTGGTATATATAGTGGTTTATCCTCCATAAATAATCCAACATGAAATTTTGAACCGTCGTGTCTTCATTTGAGCTAAAATGAGTTAAATTTTCTTCATCTTGAGGTCAACATAGAAGAGGAGAACTAGTGCTTGTGTTTGGAGGGCTTCATGATAGTCTTATAGCAGAATTAATACATTATTTATATGCCCAAGAAGGCTTATACATGACATTGACTCTGAAAACAAAATCCCTTGCTCATGAAACCCAAGAATCAAGTATTACAATAATAATTTTATTTTCTCATTTTCATCATTTACAAAAATCACAATTACATGCCATTATGAATACCAAACCTAGTTACACTTTCCAACACTCCCTCTTAACTAGAGAGGTATTCATAATGGTACTTGGTCATTCTCAATATGAATAATTTCTCATAAGAAGAATCAGATTGGTAACTCATTTTTATAGCATCATATCAACCAGCATTGTCACATTACAAGGCCATGACTAATAACTCCATCTCTCCACAAGATCTAAGCTCAATGATGGTGAGACCAATGATTTATAGACAGCCTCATCATTTTCTCTCCGAGAACATACCCCACCCGGGTTCTCAGGGCATGTTCCATCAGGACTAATCTTATCTTGGATTCCCAATCCTTAAAGAATATCAGTCCTCTACGACTAATCTTATCTTAGATTCCCTATCACATCCTCAAAGAGCATCAAATGAAAAATGATTACCCAATCCTTCATTTTGTCTTCCCAAGTGAAGACCAAAATGATGTGTCTATCTCTCCCTCTTAATTATAGAGGAAATATCTATTTCTATAAATGAATGTACTCATTCCTACAGAAGGAATGTACCTAATCTCCCTCTTAGCTTAGGAATTTCCAAGTTTCTTCCAAGTAAGAAACTTTTTTCCAGACTCCCTCTTAATTAGGGACCTACAAAAGCTCCTCTAGTGGATATAATGGGACAACCAGTTGCTTGAAGCAACAAAACTGTAGGCTTGTTGAATTTAATTGTAAAAATACACAAGAGGTATTTGTAATAATAATTTATTATATAAATTTGTATAAGTGATGATTGAATGTTACAATGAGGCCACACTTATATACCCATGCAGGTGGCCTTTCATGATTGGGCATGTCTTTTATACATGCCTTTTCACTCAACTAACAACTATTTAAGCTATTCATCATTTGATTATTATTATCTACATTTATTTGTATTTATTCATGTTATGAATTATATTCATAACATTGGCTTCTTCTACGAAAAGATTTGTCCTCAAAGCTTAATTACTGGAAATTTACTTCACCTTGATCTCGAACAATTGCCTTCACTTTCCCCACGTCATTTTTGATAAATCGAACTGGTCACAGGTACCTCAACATCTATAATTTTGTGATATTATTTTGGAACTAGTTTTAAAAAAAAACAAAAAAAATCTCCCTTTTATTTTTCATTTTATATATGTATATGAGTATATATATGTGTGTGTGTGTGTGTGTGTGTGTGTTGATTAGCGGTTGTCATTGATGTCAATCCAAGAAGCACCAGGGTCTACCCCAATATTGCATGGGAATTTTGACCTACCAAATTAGTATATTATGGGTCAAGAATGCTTTTGATGGTTTCTACTTGTCGAGATGTTTCCATTGATATATGGCATGCCATGTAATTCTTCACAGTTTGAGAGATATTCATGTTTGAAGTTTGTAACCCTAGTTAGTGGGCTAAAACCCCATGGGGTTGTGTCATGGGTCATTGAAAAGTCAATAATTAATAATTTTTAAGCTCCTAAAATCCCTCCCACATTCACTTGTTGAAGCCCCTCTCAACCTATGAATTTATATAAATTTTGATCCTCATATCCTCCTTATGTAGGGATTTTTCTATCTGAAACAGGTCATCGTGGAATTTTCGCTCTAAATTTTGTTCTACGAAGTTTCAAAAGCTGAAATTTTTATGAGACGAAGTTGAAATCCTGAGGAAGCTCTTGTAAAAATTTATATCAAGGTGCACAATATTTTCGGATATATGATCTGTGGAAGTCAGTGCTTTTGCAAGCTCCTGAAATTCATCTCAAAGAAGTGACCTTGGGAAAATCTTCATAACTCTCTCTCACTATTGGATTGGAATTCTGTAAAAAGTGGCAGATAGTGCATGGACTGTATTTTTCGTTGTATCAATTTCAGAGCTAAAGGAAGAAACAGTGACAGGTGGCACGCTGTACAAGTTCTCTCAACTGAAATAGTCCATAATTAGGGCATTCTAAGAGATTGGGCATAACTCTCTCTTGAAGAATCCAAATTGGTTTCAGAGCTTGGTTCCTTCAATAACAATTTAAAAACTGGAAGGAGGTCATGGAGAATATCAAGAATGGTGTACCTTTGTTCAATGAAAATAATTATGCACTCTAGAAAGGAAGAATGGAGGTCTATCTCTTGGCGCAAGGTTACGAAGTATGGGACACTGTTCAAAATGGATTTACATCAACTGCGGATGAACAAGGTAAGAAACATTTGGTGAATGATGCAAAATCAAAGAATATTATTATCAGTGGACTTATTGAATCTTCTTATCATAAGGTGTTGGGTTGTAAAACTGCCGAAAATGTATGGGACAAGCTTGAGAATATATATGCAGGTGACTCAAATGTCAAAGAAGCAAAGCTTCAAATCTATAGAGAAAAATTTGAGCAACTCAGAATGAAAGAAGATTGCAACATTGCTACATACTTCCAATACGTTGATGAAATAACCAATACTACGGAAGGATTGGGAGAGCCATTTGACGAGAAGACTATTATACGGAAGATTCTTAGAACGTTAAGTCTTAGAATACAACACAAATCTGAACAAACTCGGCAAAGAGGAATTACATGAGATTCTCATAGCATACGAAATGAGACTTGATGAAGAAGAGGAATTACTTCGCATCTAGTAACTGTGTTCGTTGCATCTAAGAAAACAAATAAGGACAAACAAACTTCAAATTAAAACACATGCACATGCAAGTGTGAAGAAAAGAGAGATGATGAAGAAGGTATTTTAGATGAAGAATATGCTTACTTTACGAGAAAACTAAAAATTGGTAAGGGAAAATTCAAAGGTAAAATTCCATTGATATGTTTCGCCTGTGGTGAGGTTGGGCATTTCGCATCAAAATTTCCAAATAGAAGTGATGGCAACTCAAAAGGAAATAAAGGCTTTAATAAATTCAACAAGCAAGGATCCAAAAGGATCTTTCTCTCTAAAGAAGATAGCTCATCATCTGATGAAGACAATGACAACGAAGAAGAAGCTAATGAGAGAGTATTGTTTATGGCCAAGCACAAGAAACAAGAGGTATCAAAAAACAAAGAAGAAGGGTTGACCATATAAGAATTTTCTAAGGAAGAAATCAAGCTTATAAAAGAGCTCGAGGCTGAGAACATCCATTTCAATACTCTTGAAGAACAAGTTCAAGGTCTCAAAATTGAAGTTGAATAAAACAAATGCATTGAAGAGTCACTTCAAAAGAAGTTGGAAGAAAGCAACCAAGAAAGGGAAGAATTAGAAGACGAAGTAGTCTCGTTGTGTAAGGAAGTGAAGAAGGGAAAAACTATCCAAAACTATTCCAATAGCTCAAGGGCATTGGAAGAACTCATCAACAATCAACGATCTTACAATGACAAAACTGGCCTTGGTTACAAAGAATAAGAAACAAGATCTTCTACAACAAAATACAATGAACCTATGAGATCTAACATGCATCTAGACTTCATTGGACAAGATTTGCAAGAACAACCTTGGAAGACAATTCATCGACGAATATTTCCATCTAGGTACCAACATATTTTTTATGGTTATTGTTATTCATATGGAAAATTTGGTCATAAAGTTGTAGAATGTTGCACGTACCCTAGGAACCAATAAAATTCCAGGAGATCTGTCAAATATGAACCTCCTAGGGCTCAGCGAAACATCAATAGATTTGAACATTTAATAAATAATATTGAATGTTACAAATGTCGAAACTTTGGACACATAGCAGGAGACCAGAATCTTCGAAGCCACAGAACAAACGAACATGGAAGAAGAAGAAGACTGATAATTGTGCTTTAGCTCTCAAGGTTCAAAACATCAAAGCAACAAATATGTGTGGTATGTTGATAGCGGTTTCTCAACGCATATGATTGGAGATAGAAAGAAATTTATATCTCTGAAAGAGAAGAAGGATGGAAATGTGTCATTTGGAAATTATGGATCTTCAAATTTTATAGGATCAGGTACCATCACTCTATGAAGCAAAGATGCTCTAGCCAAGAATTTTCTATTGGTTGAAAACATGAATCATAATTTTCTCAGTGTTAGACAAATTTGTGATGAAGGACACACAATACTACTCAACTCCACAAAATATGAAATTAGGAAAGGCAAGGATGGTGAAATTGTAGCTACAACAAGTCGAGCTCCAAACGACATATATGTTCTGGATGAAGCAAAAAAAACACGTCTAATGGCTAAAGAGGATGATATAATATTTGGTAGCAATGATGATCGACTAAGTAAGAAGTTTGCTACAAAGATGCAAAGTGATTTTGAGATGTCTTTACTTGGTGAGCTCACATACTTCTTAGGGCTTCAAATATCTCAGCAAGAGAAATGAATATTTATATGTCAAGCCAAGTACATCAAAAAAATGCTCAAGAAATTCAGAATGGAAGATTGCAAAACCATCCTTACTCAAATGGTAACAGGTTTCAAATTGAGCATAGATGACTCATCTAAGGATGTGGATCAAAGGTTGTACAAATCTATGATTGGTAGTCTTCTATATGTAAGAGCCTCCAAGCCAAATGTTATGCAAGCATTTGGATAAGTAGCAAGATTCCAGGTAGCACCAAAATAATCACATATTATTTCCATCAAAAGAATCCTTCGATATGTAAAGGGAACAACAAAATATGGCTTGTGGTATCCCAAGGGTAAAAATTTCATTATTTATGCCTTTACAGATTCAGATTGGGTAGGAAGAATTGATTATCATGAGAGTACTCATGACAAATTGGAATATCTTTGCCAAAAGCTTGGTATTCTCCTAAGTTCTCATCAGATTTTCCTTATTTAGAATATAAAGGGGCAGTGGAAGCGTGTACAGGTCTGCAGGATGGTGTGTGTCGAGGGAGTGGAAGTGTGTACGGGTCCACAAGATGGTTGTGTATGGGAGGTTACCCTTTGCCATTGATGTCGAAAGGGAGAGAATGTTGTAGGAAAGAGGGTGTCATGATCGTAGGGGGAGTACTTGTGTTTCCAATAATGCCAAAGGGGGGATTGTTCTCGCCGGCGGTTGTCATTGATGTCAATCAGCTGACTCGGGGAACACGATATTTCATGGGAATTTTGACCTACCAAATTATTATATTCCTGAGTCGGGAATGCTTATGCTTGGTTTCTAGATGTCGAGATGTTTCCGTTGATATATGGCCGCCCGTAATTCTTCACGGTTTGAGAGATATTCATGTTTGAAGTTAGTAACCCCAGTTAGTGGGCTAAAACCCATGGGGTTGTGGCATGGGTCATTGAAAAGTCAATAATTAATAATTTTTAAGCTCCTAAAATCCCTCCCACATTCACTTGTTGAAGCCCCTCTCAACCTAAGCATTTATATAAATTGTGATCCTCATATCCTCCTTATGTAGGGATTTTGCTATCTGAAACAGGTCATCGTGGCATTTTCGCTCTAAAATTTTTTCTACAAATTTTTAGAAGCTAAAATGTTTATGAGATGAAGCCTAAATATTGAGGAAGCTTTTGTAAAATTTCAGATCAAGGTTCACAATATTTTCGGAGATATGATCTATGGAAGTCATTGTTTTTGCAGGCTCCTGAAATTCATCTCAAAGAAGTGACCTTGGGAAAATGGTCATAAATCTCTCTCACTAGAAGATTGGAATTCTGTAAAAAGTGGTAGATAGAGCACGGACTGTATTTTTCTCTAAAACAATTTCAGAGCCGAAGGAAGAAACAATGACACATGGCACGTCGTACAAGTTCACTCAACTAAAACAGTCCATAATTAGGGAATTGTGAGAGATTGGGCATAACTCTCTCTTGAATAATCCAAATTATGTCAGAACTGTGGCATTGGAAAGAAGACTCAGAGGACTACTACAGGGCCAAAAATCACATATTGTGGATTTGAAATAACAGAGATACACCATATTCAATATCAAGCTCCTAGAAGGCAAAAAAAAGCTAGATCATGTGTTGTCAAGGGCTGCAAGGGACCAGAATTTCTAGGGCAGCAAAGAAAAGCAAGGTGTAGCATAGGGTAGCATGACAAGGGCAGCAATAAAGTTTCAGAACAGTAGCAAGAATTTCATCACATGAAGTCTTCAAGTGGGCAGCACTACATACAGTCAATGTAAAGGTATCATTGTACTAAGTCATTGTAAATACATTATTGTAAAAATTGTACTAGTGTCTATCTGCCAAGACTTGAAGTGATCTAGATTTATGCAGGAACTCAATAGAATAAACATATAACCATAAATACAAAGATGCAGTGGAAATAACACTTCATTTCATTAATATCAAGAACTGAAATTTTCTTACAGACAAAATGGAAATAAACTAGCTAGGGTGCTGGTAGCTATCTCTGAGAAGAGATGTGGCAGCTATAGGCCTATGAATTGAGTTACAATGAGGCTCAAGGGCATATTTATTATTTATAAACAATAGAAAACCATAAACATCGAAACCCATAACCCTAGGAGATGAAGCGCCAAAACTATGGGCCCCGTTTGGGTAAATTGGTGTTTCAACTTCCCAGGGACGTAACTTTGGCATACAATCTTCGTTTGATGCGAACCATAACTAGTTAGAAAGATCTATCTGAGGACTACAAATTTTGAGTGAGAAACATCAATCCATTAACCCATGGAGCTCTCGGTTTTCCCAAAAAACGTCGTTTAGGGCCTCAAAACGGCTCTGGAAGTTCAGGACCTGAAAAACTGCTAAAAATAGTAAGTTGTGCCAAAATTGAAAATCTTAAAGAGACAATGGTGGGGCCCCAAGTGGAATAGGTGGGTGACCACAAATATCCACCTAGATCATTCCTCCCCCCTTACGAGGCAATGTTTCCCATTGCGTTAAGTTCCTCCATGAGATGAGGAAACTTCTACTGAACTTGGTCCCTGGTGAACCACTTTCCTTGGTGCAGGAGTTGGCCAGTTTTGACAACCCGATACAGTTGGATCTTCTGTTGGAAAGTGTTCTTGATTTTCATGTCCATGATACAATCTTTGGTGGCTTGTTCCATGCAGTCTGGGTTTAACTCTGTTGGTGTGAGTTGTTCTACAATGTCAGAGGTGTCCAGTAGAGGTGTGAAGTAGGGATGAAGGAGGTCCACATTCAATACTAGGTGAAAAAAAAGGAATGGTGGAATACTGAGCTCGAAAGCATTGTTCCCTACAGCCTTGGTGATGGTGTACAACCCGTATCGGAGTAGGCGAAGCTTGCAGTGGGGTCCAGTGAGGCGCTCCTTCTGCAAATGTAGCCACACTTTGTCACCCACCTGGAAGTTGTGTGGTACCCAATGTTGATCATGGCATTGCTTGTACTTAGCATTGGCTCTGTCCAATATGTCATGAACCTATTGGAGGATGTGTTGAATGTGCTCGATGAAGCTATTTTCTTTGTCAACTTCAGACTGGAGATGAGCCGAATCAGCTTGAGTAGCCGAAAATGGCATGGCTACGTCAATGGGACATAGTGGCTGGAATCCCAAGCCAGAAAGGGGCTGTGGCCGGTTGAGCTATGGAGAGCCCGATTATAACTATGTTGTACATAGGGGAGGCTCTCATCCCATGTGTGTGGATGATTTGAATTGTACATGCGCAGAATGTGTACAATCATTCTGTTGACAACCTCTGTCTAGCCATCTGTTTGGGGATGGAAAGCTATGGACTTGGTGAGCTTGGTGTCCAACATTGACTAGAGGCTGGACCAAAATGTGCTGAGGAACCTGCTATCCCAATCTGATATGATATACTGTGGGATCCCAAAGTGCACCCACACTCGTTCAAAGAAGAGTTTAGAAGTGGCTTCTGTTGTGATATTCTTCTTGCAGGCCGCCATAATGGTCATATTCGAGAATTTGTCGAAAACCACGAAAGCACAGTCATTTCCATGCTTATTAGAAGGCAAGCCCAACATGTAATCCATGGAGATGGATTCCCAAGGTCGACTAGGGGTAGGTAGTGGAGTATATAGGCCTTGCTTCTTGATGGTCGGTTTGGCAATGGCATAAGCAGTGTAGGATCTAATGTGCTTCCCAACATCCTTTCGAAGATTCAGCCAATAGAAATACTTCTGTAGTATTGCTACTATTTTCTCGGCCCCAAAAAGCCCAGCGACTCGACTGTAGTGTGCTTCCCATATCATCTTGGCACACTCACTTGAAGGAACACAAAGGTGTCCAAGGTGACATAAAAGTGCATCTTGGAGGTGAAAATTTGGAACTTGCATACCCCCCAAGAGTGCCTTCTATGTGTGGCCAAATTCTGGGTCACTCTTGTAGAGAAGTGGCCAATCAGAAGTCTCATGCCCACAAGAGTTGAGAATGGTGTTGAGTGCCACGATTGGTGGTCGAGTGAGGCAGTCTACAACATTATTGGTGATACCATTCTTGTACTTGATGTTCAAATGAAACTGTTGCAGATATGTGGACCACTTCTGATGGCGATCATTCTGCAACTTCCCTTGTGTTTGTATGAACTGTAGGGGCCAGTGGTCTATGTGGATGATTGTTTCCTTCCCCAAAACGTAATGATTCCATTATCGACAAGCTTGCACAATGGAATACATTTATTTGTCATAAGTGGGATACTTGCGAACTGTGTCAAACAATGTCTCACTGTGATATGCCATTGGATGTCCCTGTTGAGTAAGAATTGCCCCAATAGCATAGTCAGAGGCATCTATCTCGATCTCAAATGGTTTTTGCAATTCTGGAAATGTGAGCACTGGGGCAGAACAGAGGTGATTTTTCAATTTTGTGAATGCCTTTTGTTGAGATTCTGACCAAAATAATTTTTCTCTCGCTCCTCCCTTAGTGACTTCTTAAGGGCCAAGTGATATGAGATAATCCCAACAAGAACCTATGGTAGAAATTAGCAAGACCCAGAAAGCTGCGAAGCTCTGTTATAGTGGTTGGGGCTGGCCAATCCCGAATGACTTGGATCTTGGTTGGATCCACATGCACCCCCCTTTCATCAATAATGTATCCCATATATTGAACCTATGTCATGCCAAAAATGCACTTCTCCAAATTGGCACACAATTTGTGTTGCCACAGTGTTTGGAGAACTTGTTGGATGTGGTGGAGGTGCTCTTCCCAAGCCTGGCTGAAGATCAGAATGTCATCCAAGTACACCACTACAAATGAGTTGGTGAATGGCCACAAGATGTTTTCCATCAACCTCATGAAGGTTTCGGTAGAATTCGTCAACTCGAAAGGCATGACCAGCCATTCAAAAAGGCCTTCCTTGGCTTTGAAGGCAGTCTTCCACACATCGAAGGGTTCGATTGGTACCTGGTGATACCCAAACTTCAAGTTGATCTTGCTGAAATATTTTTCCCCTTTGAGTTGGTCCATAAGATCATCAATTTGTGGGATCAGATACCTATTCCAGACAGTGACCTTGTTCAGTGCCCAATAGTCAATACAAAGTCTCCACATCCCATCCTTCTTCTGTACCAACACGATCGGGCTCCCACAGGGTGATGAACTTGGTCAGATGTGACCTTTCTACAGCAGCTCCTAAATCTGCCTCTTGATTTCATCATTCTCAATAATAGAGCGTCGATAGATTGGTCCATTGGGTAGTGACGCACCTGGGGTCAGATCAATCGGGTGCTTGACCTGACAGTGCAGAGGAACCCCTATGGGTGATGTGAAGATGTTCTCGTACTCCTCCACAGCCTTGTCCATTTGTTGTTGTTGTGCAGAGGAGCCCTATCTAGAGGTCGTGGCCATAGTATTATTCCTGCACTAGGGGCGGATCATCAGGAAAACGAATTTTCTAGTTTTGGAAATGAGCTTATTGCATTGTTTTGCAGTAACCAAAGAGATAGCGGCAGGAGGTGGTACCTCTGGTGTCCTGTACAAATTATTTCCCAAAGTAACAATAACAGCGCGAGGCCGAGACTCATACACAAAATGATGCTTCCACAAGTATGGTTTTCCTAATAATACATCAAAAACATCAATAGGATCAATGTCACATAATACCTCATCCGTGAAGGGCTTGATGCTATAGGGAAGGCGGCACTGCTGGCTGACGCGGAGATCTCGTCCTTGGTGAAGTCACCCGATGGTGTATGGATGTGGGTGAGCAACAAGCCCAACTGCTTCACGACATTTGCTGAAATGAGTTTCTTTTGTCTCCCATTGTCAACAATGAACTATACTAGGGAGCCCTTTACCCACACCTGGGAGTGGAAGAGACGTTCCTCCTCCTCTGAATCTTCCAGTTCCTCCTTATGGATCTTCATAGTGGCAATAGTGGCCTTGGGCTCCGCATCAATAATCTGTTTCCCTTTTTCATTCCCCTTTTCAGGTTTTGATTCAGAGTCGGAGCATGCATCTGACTCAGAAGCCGTCATCTCGGCCACTAGCGACTGCTTGGCTCAACACTCACTTGTGTTGTGAGTGGAGCTCTTATAGAACTCACACCATTTTCCCATGTCCTTCTTTGGCTTTGCAGTTTTGTTCTTTGCTTGTGGCTTTGATAGGTTGTCTTGAGCCACCATGCCTTGGCTTTGTCCTTTGCTTGTGGCGTTGACAGGTTGTCTTTGTTCCTGCATACCTTTCACAGATCCAAAGTCTCACTTCTTTTGTTTTAATTTATGCTCAATCTTGGCAGCATACCGGTATGCCGTACCAAGCGAGGAGATGTCGAGGAACTCCATTTCCTCCTGAATTTATCTATGCAGAAAAAATATGATACTTTAGCACCACATGTTTCTCTGAATCTTTGATACCTAACTTTGTGTGTAGGGTATGGAACAAATTTGCCAGCTCATGAACATCTTGATCCCTTTGTTGTCGCAATGTGGTCCATTGTATGTACTTGTCCTCATATCTCCCCATGGGATATTATTGTTCCTTGATGGCGTCTCGGAAAGAATTCCAAGTGGGTACGACCGAGAACAAAGAGGGTTCTGTCTCGTCCTTTTTCTCACAGTAGGTTTCCCACCAGTCCTTGACATGGGGGGTAGCTTTGAGGAGTGAAAAAATAATCTTCTCCCAGTCGGAAAAGTCATGAACCGAGAAATATCCTTCTAATATATTTAACCATATATCTATGGCATCTGCATCTATTTAACCCTCAAATATGGTAATGTCAAAATTTACTTGTACCTTAAAGGGAGTCGCACCTCCAGAGTGGTTGATGGATGCATATGCACCGCTGGTGGGCAGCCGTTGAAGGATCTAGGCAAAGTTATCCATCATCGCATTCCTTTGTTTTTTGAGGGCCTCCTCGAGAAATATTTCGATAGGATCTCCTGCTCCCTCAACTTTCTTTTCATCCCCCATGGGCGTCCGTCAGGGTTTGCGAGGCTGATCCTGCAAAGGTTCCACTAGATCGAGCCCTAAATCCTTATACCCCGACCTCGTTGGGGACATGCAAAGAAGGATTGAGAAAAAGCAGACCGCTCTAATACCACTGATCCAGATTTATGCAGGAACACAATAGAATAAACATATAACCATAAATAAAAAGATGCATTGGAAATAACACTTCATTTCATTAATATCAAGAACTGAAATTTACTTACATACAGAATGGAAATAAACTAACTAGGGCACTGGTAGTTATCTCTGAGAAGAGATGTGGCGGCTACAGGCCTCTGAATTAAGTTACAATGAGGCTCAAGGGCCTATTTATTATTTAGAAACAATGGAAAACCCTAAACATCCAAAACCCTAACCCTAGGAGATGAAGCGCCAAAACTATGGGCCCCGTTTGGGTAAATTGGTGTTTCAACTTCCCGGGGACGTAACTTTGGCATACGATCTTCGTTTGACGTGAACCATGCCTCATTAGAAATATATATCCGAGGACTACAAATTTTGAGTGAGAAAAATCAATCCATGGACCCCTGTTGCTCCCGGTTTTCCCAAAAAAAGTTGTTTAGGACCTCAAAATGGCTCCGGAAGTTCAGGACCCGAAAAAATGCTAAAAACAGTAAGTTGTGCCAAAACTGAAAAACTGAAAGATACAATGGTGGGGCCCCAAGTGGAATAGGCGGGTGACCACCAATATCCACTTGGATCATGAAGAGGAAGTTTTAGGAGGTCTAGGATCATCATTAGGTGGTTGTTTCATAGTTGGGGTTATGGTCTAGTGTGTCTTATTCTTCTACATCATTCTATATCATTGTAAAGTGGACCATTTTCCCTAGTACAGGAGTCCATTCTTCTTTTATTCTTTTATAAGGTGGTAGGGTGGTTCTAGGATGGTGTATGAAGTCACCAATAGGTTAAAGCCTATGAAAATTTTAGGGTGGTAGGGTGGTGCTAGGGGGAGTTGTAGCTCATTGGGTGTTGGGGCATCCGTTCAGTTGACTACTGAAGAATCTCGGGCATTGGAGCGTCCATCCACTGGGAGCTGGAGAAGAATTCTTTTCTAGATTCTAGGAAGTTGGAGCTTTATTTTCAATTGGAGTTGAATATTAAAGAATTATTAGAAAAGCATTAGGTGGTTTTTGTCTCAGAGTGGGTTTGTATTCCTTTTGTTTACTACTATCATTGTACAAACACTGATAATAATTGAAGATTAACTAATGCACTAATTGAAAGGAATACTGATTCACCCCCCCCCCTCTCTTAGTATTTCCAATAATATATATATATATATATATATATATATATATATATATATATATATATATATATATATATATATATATATATATTTGTGTGTGTGTGTGTGTATGTGTATATATATATGTGTGTGTGTGTGTCTATATATATGTGTGTGTGTGTGTGTGTATAATTTTTTTTTTTAAAGCAATTTCATAAAATTTATTGTAATATAACTTTATAATTAAAGTTAATTTATAATAATTTTATAAAAAACTTTATGATTTGTTAATTTAGTAAGTCCTTTACTTATATTGGTACCATAGCGAACAACTCAGTAACTGGCGTTTCTTTATATCACGTCTTTCTATCAGATATATTCCTTTTTGTAGGGAACGTGCCACATCTTTATTACAGATAACTCATGCGGCATCTGTGTCTTTTCCCTTCTCCTCGTCCACCCCTTCTTCCGATTCCATTTTGGTTTTCATCTCTGTTTCCATCTCTGGTTGATACCCGAAACCATACAAATTGAAATCGCAGTGACACCCTTCACACTCCTCCTCGTTACAGTACACCGCCCTTTCAAGTTGAGAAAGGTGAGCATGAGTGAAGGGGTAATCCAGGGCTCCAAAGGTAACCAGTGTACATTCAGCTCTATCTTTCATAGTTTTTCCATCTAGACCAATCACAACCAAGGATGAGTAGCCTTCATGAATGAAAATCTTCTCAAGATACCGATTGGTTTTGTCTCCAAATGGAAGAGCCAACCATGGCATTCTCTTGAAGTCCTTTTCAAAAGTCTCTTGATCTTCGTCATCGGAGATGAAAACAATCTCAAACACTTCTCCTTTTTTCTTGATTTCCTTGTATACCTTTGCAATCTCTACATTCATACTGATCCAATTTATCTCGTCATTCATACAATTGGAGCACGAAAGGGTACAAAAATACAAACCAATTGTGTTTCCCAAAAGATTAGCTACGGGGACCTTGGTACCTCCACGCTTGATCACAAAGTCACACTCATCAGAAACCAAGAGTGACTCTAGTGTACGTTATTATCATATTACTTTATCCTTCGCTTCCTCGACCTCAATCTCATCTAGCCTCTCTTTTGTAAACGGGTAATACTTGGATTTATGTTCTGCTATGTAAAAATATACACTTTCTGGCAATTCCCAATGTAATTTCCCATCTGGATGTACAATAACCAAATTTGTGGAAAACGGAAGTCGGAAATAGAGAAACAATTTCTTTATAGTCTTGTCTCCAAATGGAAAAGCCAACCATGGCATCTTCTCATAATGCTCTTGAAATTCTATTTCATTTTGGTCAACGAACAAAAACATAATCTCAATGTCTTACCCTCTTCTCTGAAGTTGATTGTAAAACACTAGAACATTTTTAGTGAATTCATAGTAGTCATCAAGCTCGTTGACTGAGAAATAAAGCACTACAAGCTTCCCCAGAAGATCTGCTACCGAAACCTTTGTTTCTCCATTGTCAATGACAAAATCGCGTTCACTAGACACCAGAAGGGACTCCAGAGTTTTTGAATCCCTAAAAGCATTCACTTTGGCCCTTGCTTCATCAATTTTCTCTGGAGTGAATGGATAACACTCAACACTGAATTATTCAAAACGCTCCATGCCATAAGGGGTTATAATTTTTCCATATTTATCTAGAATGACAAGGTTGGGAATTTGATTCACATGAAAGGCCTGCTTAAACTTTCTCCTTGTACCCACATCAGAGAATGGCAAGGTAAGCCATGGCATGGTTTGCTAGGATTCCTCGAAAGCCTGCTCAAGGATTTTTCTTCTATCGTGAGCACATGCATCAAAAAATATATCAGCGCTATATTCATTGTACTTATTGCCATCACCATAAATGAAATCAAGAGAAATTAAGATAATATCAAAGTCCCCCTTCTCCAATAATTGTTTATAAATTTTAGACAAAATGGGGGTGAACTCCCTGGATGAATAAAAATTATTGGCAAAGTACAGACCCACATGTTTTCCTTCCATTTATTCAACATTTTATGGGTGATGCAATGTCATTGATTTCACTCCCGCTAATATCACATTACTGGGTGTTTCAACCCCAAGGCCATGAAGGCCAAAGATGATAATATTTGCATAGGCTATGCATCTCATAGCCACCCTTTCATAAACTGCCAATTGTCTGCTGTGAAAATATTTGTCTACGTATATTTGTGATTATCCATGATCATGAACATGAATTGAGTTTGTGCCAGAACCAACAACAATTGCCATGTTAATCAGATTTGTTTTCTTCACTTTTACACCACTTTCTTCCTTCTCTATTTTTATTCTTTTGTGGGGATATTCTTCTGGGATATCATGACATGGCGTATTTGAGAAACAACCCATTTGATTATTACTTGCTTCCTTTTCCAATTTAGGCTTTAGCATGAAATCATTATTTTTATTCAAAGCATTAGACGATTTTTCTCCATTTAAATCTTCATCTTGATCTATATAAGATTCATCTTGATCTATTTATGTATTGTCGTTATCATCTTCCTCATTACCGATTTCCCTTGTACATGCTTTAAATTAAATGCATATGATTTTTCTAATTGCTGAAACTTTTCTTGAATTTTTCTAATCTGCTCAAGTTCTTCAAGATCTACACGTAATGGAATATTTTATGGTAAACTACGTTCATAGGCTCGTAAGATTATATTGTGTGACATGGCTCTGATACCACTAAAACAACAAAACTTTAGGCTTGTTGACTTTAATTGTAAAAATACAAAGAAGTATTTTTTAATAATAATTTATTATATAAATATGTATAAGTGATGATTGAATGTTACAATGAGGCCCCGCTTATATACCTATGCAGGTGGCCTTTCATGATTGGGCATGTCCTTTAGACACGCATTTTCACTTAACTAACGACTATTTAAGATAATAATCATTTGATTATTATTATTTAAATTTATTTGTATTTATTCTATTTGTTATGAATTATAGTCATAACACTGCTTTCAATAACTCCCTTCAATGTCATGAATTTATTCTTCGTTATGGAGTTTTCATCTTTTGGGACTTATTCATAGGCTACAGACCATCCATCACTTTCATCCATGAGTCAGTCATGTCATTATTCCTTTCATCAAAAAGTGATCCATCAGTCTACATCTGGCCTTGCTTCATGTCATGTTGCCTTCAACATGCGGTATTTTTCAGAAGGATATTACATCCTTTTACATGGTCCTTCTAGGAAGACATCCACCATTCTTCCCTTGGGATTCTTGCATAATCCCATCCAAATATTTGTTTAAAAATAAGAAATGAACACTTAAATCAAAGACTACCTTTGTGATGGTATTTCATCATGACATATTCCAGTTAGCATCAACATCCTTCATACGTGTTGACATATCTTCCAAATATATCCAATGTTGAGGGTTTGCATCTTTTTCCATACTTCCATCAGAGTCTTCATATCTTTTCGGGACATTTCCTAGTCAAATATTCTTGGTATCAGATGTTGAATTCCTTCTTCAATGGTTTCATAATCTAAGATCTCTTCCTTTCTTCACATAATTCATTTCTAGGAGATTCCAAATATAGTTACTCAATTGTATTCAATCACCTCATAATTCATATGAGGACATATTATGCTGATTTCATCTAGTGAATGTGTGACCCATGCATTCTTGCATTCCTTTGAGGGAGGATATCCTTTCTTTTCATCATGCTTTCAAGATTGAGCATTGATCCGTGTTACCTGCAACCATATGACATGAGTTCTAGAATATCAAATGCAATCATACATACCTCAATTTTCCTTCTGGTCATATAGAATTCCTTCAACAAATTCCTTGATTGAAAGAGCTTCAATCCATTGAATTATTTTACTTTAATGTCATCGTACCATCATCCCATGAATTCGAAAATATTGGAATTATTTATGAAACACTTGCTTTCCTTATTATCGTTGAACCTTTAAATGCATATTCCATAAGAGAATCTTGAGGATCTAAAGTATCCCCATCAATGGATGTTTCCTTTTGACAGATGTATGATGAACCTTGTACTAGATTACCTTACCACTTATATTCCCAATGAGATTCCCAAGAGCTATAACCTTGAATTCCATATATTCTAACCATATTTAATGATTTTCTATGATGATGTCCCGAGCTCTTGTTTCCAATGCTTATATGATGCCTTAATGCATCCCATTTAGTGAATCACGATAGCCATATCTTACAACAAAAGACTTAGGAACTTGAAAATAACTCAGGTGAGGAAGACTATCTCAGTCATAGTGGAGATCTCTACTTCATATTTCTTGGACTTATTCTTTTCAGCTTCCTCTTCTTTGGTGATACATCATTCGTCTCTTCCTCTTTTTTTGTCCTTATTAACCTTAGGACAATCTCTTTTGTATTTCCGATATTCATAAAACTGATATCATTGAATCTTATACATGTCCCTTTTCTTTTTCCAAGAACTAGAATTTCCAAAATTTTCTTTTCTTCTTGTCATTTTAGCATAAGATTGAATTTTTTCACCTACTCCCACATCATATTTGACCTTTAGTCTATATTATTCAATATTTCATAGTGACCATAGATCTTTGAATGGAGTAGCTTCTTTCTTCCCGTAAATACTTGAAGTAAATTTACCCCACTCCTCAAGTAGTGCATCTAATACAACTGTAGTCATTTCACTATCAGACATGAATTCTCCCATTTCTTGTGGTTTATCCCAGATTTCACATATCCTCATAAAGTATGATGTTATTCCATATTCCCTAGACATCTTCAGTTTGTAGATTTCTTACCTTAATCAGATGACTTCTCCAACAGTGCTTATGAAATATAAATCTACTAGTTCGTCATATATTTATTTCTAGGCTTCAAGTTTGGATACATATGGGATGAGAGGATCTTTGATAGATTCTGTGAGAATCCTTTGAGCCCTAACTTCCCATTTCATATACTTTTCAAGAGCTTGAACATATTATTTTCCTGGTTTGGTGATAGATCCTTTGACATGATCCATGACCTCATTTTCAATGAGATTTAGATATGTCCTTTTCTTCCATGCAAGATAGTTTGCAACCCTAACCAATTTGTTGCTTTCCTTGCAAAAAGACATTTTGACAGATTCAAATGTGGACACAAATATACTTACTTGATAGGATGCTCCTTCTCCTAGCTTCTTCATTGATTTTGATGATGATATGGAGAATATAAAACTTCTCCTTGATGAAGGTATTTTTCTTCAAGAGTAATCCTTGATCTCACAGAGAGTGATATTTATTTGGATCATTTGATGAAGATCAATGGTGACTTCCTGGAGATTCCTTCAATGGTAAGAACCTTGATTGATAGATATTTTTAAATTGGCCTTATTTTCTTGATGATGATCCCAATACTTCTTTGTAGATGTATTCTTTGATCTAAGGTTATAATTCTTCCTTTGTAGATCTTGTCTTAAAGACGATATTTTATTTGATGCCTTCCTCGATATTTAGCCTTGAGTGTCCCTTGATAAGATGCCCTTCCTTGACTTTGTTACCTTAGCTCTAAAACCATGTTGAGAAATCTAGGGAACCATGAATTAGGTGATTTCTCTTTAATTAGTAACTGCTTGTGAGTTATTTTTACAACTTTATATTAATATCTTCTTTTAATTAGATTATTAGTGTTCTTATTCATCAAACAACTACCAATGCATGAAAATAAATAGAAAAGAGACACAGAATGTAGGATATGGTATAGGGACAAAACCTCTCACTCTTTGAGAGGAAACCCCGCAAAAAATATTCTTATAGAGATTCAAATTGACGAATAGTAATACCAAGACCCTTGACCTATTATCCACTCCAAGATCAAGACACTAGTTCTCTTCGCTGCTTTCGTATTCTTCTTGAATCCTCTTTTTCTTTAACCTTGTTAGCACCGAGACATCATCATGAAATTGATATCTCTTCATATTCTCTGCATTTTGATAGCACTGCACTAAACTGTAGCTAATATGTATCCTTTTTCTGAACTTTATTTCTCTACTTTAGCACTGAGACATTCACCAAGACTAAGATAACACTGAGATTATGCTAGCCTCTTTTTGTTGTATCACTCAAACATGTATAGTACCGAGACTATGTTTTCATTAAACTGTAATGACAATGTTATATATATATATATATATATATATATATATATATATATATATATATATATATAATATCAAGACTATATGATAGCATCGAAACTGTTTCTGAAGGGATCTGAACTGTATATCTATACTATAGTCTGAATTTCATATAGATCTGAATTGCTTGACTGTGATTTATGTGAATTTCAACACTAGTATATATAGTGGTTTTTCCTCCATAAATAAGTCTACATGATAGTGTGAATCATTTTGTTTTCATTTGAGCTGACATGAGTTCATTTTTCTTCATCTTGAAGGTGGCATTGAAGAGGAGAACTAGTGCTTGTCTTTGGAGGGCTTCATGACAATCATAGAATTAAATACATTATTTATATGCCCAAGAAGGGTTATACATGACATTGAATCTTAAAAAAAATCCCTTTCTCATGAAACCCATGGAGCAATTATTACAATAATAATTTTATTTTCTTCTTTTCATCATTTGCAAAAATCACAATTACATGTCATTATGAAGACCGAACCTAGTTACACTTTCCAACATGTGCTTCATCAAATTTTCTCTATACAATATCCTTGGTTGTCCAAAAATAATAATTGTGGCATAAGGCATGTCCATTTGTAAATCACCCTTCAACTTTGCAGACTAGGACATTGATAAATGCATGCCAAATTTTGGAGGAATATCAACAACAACTATACCCATAACTAAGCTTTTTGTGGGGATTTGAGTGAGAGAAACCACCAAATACTTGATCAAACCCAAAAATTTTACCTTACTTGAATCAAATGAAAATATATCTTTGTATGGCCTTGTGATGTTCAAACCAAGATTATCCATAATAACCTTTGGCATTAAGTTATGTGATGCTCTTGAGTATAACACTGCATTATGTAGAATCAAATCATGCAAATTCTAACTAACATAGAAAGGTGAGACATATCAATATGGAGAATATCCATCAACTTTAGAACCAAATATAAGTTCAGGATGATCATCATTCAAGTTAACAGTGTTTGATACATCTCCTATGTTTAGTGTTTTAACAATTTTATTCTTGTATGTGTCATTCTTAGTCAGTTCATTAAATCAAATAGAAATTTTGATCTTAGATATTTCATTTTATAAACTGAAATATGATTGACCATTTTGTACGTCTTTGATTGTTGTATCTGTCTTTTCAGGAATTTCATTTGGAGGATCAACTTTCTTATGGTTGGAAATATATGCATAATCTTGGACTTTCTTTGAAGGATTCACTGGAATCTTTCTGTTTCTCAAATTATACTGTCTTTGTACCTCCATGATGGAATTTTGGTACCCATTCTTATAATATTTGGATTCCATATGCATGATATATTTATGTGGCTGAAAAAAAGTCTTGTTTATCCTTTGTCAAAAATACATTGTCCTCTTCTTCACCAAAATAGTGAATTTGATCTTAATCTTCTGTTGTTTCTTCATCTTCTGCAAAATTCTCTTGGAAAGGTGGTCTGATTTGTTGTTCATCTCCTTAGTTTCTATATTCTCTTTGCTTTATTTATGTTGGGGCCCTTGTTTTGAATTTTGAATAAAGAGTATATTTTTGGGTTGTGGATCGACACATGGCAGTCGCAACCAAGCCGCAACTACGGTGAGTAGCAGAGCTACCGAGGTTGCGGGGGAACAGGAGATAGCTGAAGAGAGAGGATGCATAAGTACAGACGAAAAGAAGATACAGTAGAAGACAGAGAGCAGAACTCATAGACAACAAGAGAGAAGCCGAAAGCAGTTGAAGAAGAACACAAGAGGAACTAGTGGTTGCGATGGCGGGTGAATAAATAGCTGTCACCCGGCCGAAAGAAGAGAGAAGAATGCAGAGCGATTGAAGAGGATCGAGTAGATGCTGTAGGAGAGATCTATTTCGAGCATGATATCTTTGTAGTTCCTAGGCTTCTCTTATCTATATTTCTGTCCTATGAGACGTCTGTAATAGAATTGTAAGCTCTTCCTGTGGAAACGATGTAACTGTGGATCTGGCTGAAAGTTATCAATATACTTGCAGGTTGTTGTCTTATTATATGAGTTGCATGCATAATCTCTGTGATGTCTTAAAATTTGATTTTCTTAGTATCTGCTCAATATTCTGAATGTTCTTGCGTATAAAATGATATTTATGCAATCAATTCTATATTAATCATGAGTTGTGGATCCTTCCACCACTATTGGTCTATTCCCCTTCTGCATGTGGTCATGGCATGCCTCGGGTGAGAATCTCTACTCTCCAGATTAGGGTGACAATGCCAGCGTGGTTCTAGACTACAGCGGATTCCCTTGTTGGCCCCAATCTCTGAACCTAGGTCTTGCTTGCGAGACCTGTTTCTTCGCCAACAAATGGTTCCATTTCCGGGACCCTACACGCTATGATGGGAACTAGATCATGGTATCGAGGGTCTTCAAAGGAGAAATACGGAGATGGTGGGATAACCATCTGGACCAGTTTATTGCTCAGCAAGCGGAGCTGACGAATCAAAAGGAGAGGGTGCTCAAGGATCTCGTCCTTTTCTCGGATTCCGCCAGTGATACCTACGAGATCCTCTAGGGAAAATTCCCTAGCGACCTCTATAATTGGTTGCGAAGGTTGCAGACCAAGGTGCATAGAGATAACTCACAGAAGATCCAACGCAAGTGGGTGCACAGAGATCTGGTGGCCCTGAATCAGCTGGATACTGAGTTGACCCGCGCAGTGGACTTTTGGGTAGAGACCAATTTGGACGGATATATTGTGGAGTTTGCCACAGAGTGCTACCAATCCTTCTCGAAGGCTGAGGCTATATTTTGCTCCGAGCTAAGAGGGAAGCTTCTCAAGGAAATTCCGTTGTGGATTAAGGCTTTGATGGTGGACGAAGGGCTGATGGAATTCAAAAAATCGAGCATGGAAGCGTAAACCTCCAGTGCTGGGGGAAGGGCTGAAGGGACAGATGCCATGTGAAGTGTGAAGCAGGGGAGTGGGGGAATGGATGTTGAGGCCGCGAGGAGGTTGAGGGAGTGACATGCACATTGGAGGGCGCAGATTGCCGACAGGTGGTGAGAAAGGGTGATGCGGGAGTTGAAACGACGGGGAAACAATAGGAAGAACCAAGAGGAGGCGCCTCAGAGGATAGGAATTATGGACACTCAGGCGAGTACCCTGGAGAGGGAAGGGACCATTGTGGGAGTGCGACAGGTATATGGGAGCCCAGATAGGAGAGAAAGGGAGACGATGACTGATGAAGACAATGTAGGTGTGCAGCTCGAAGAAAGTTCTGATGGCGAATGGTACGTCGTGATGTAGCAGTTGTTTCAAGAGCAGACGACATTCATCTCTCCAGGTAGTCCTACTTCCAAAAGTTTGCATGGCAAGGATACCTACCTTCCCCTGGTACTCTATAAACCTTTAAGTAATATTTTTGTTAAGTTACAAGCATTGAGTCGATTGCACACCAGTTTAGTGTCACATGTTAATAGCAGCGTTACTAGTAGTATTGCAGTTCCTAGTGGTATATTCACGCAACCAGGACCCCGAGGGTTTGTTCTAGCCACACCTTCGCAAGTAAATATGGCTAGGTCATTCACCTGGTATCCAGGATTTTCTGGCTGAGGTAACGATGATGTGGAGCAATACTGGTATCTCTGTGGAGCCATATGGAGGGCTAGGCAGACTCTAGATGCAAGGAAGCTAATAGAGTTCCAAACCACACTCAGAGAAAGGGCTTTGCGATGGTTCATAAAGTGGTCAGAGGCCCACCCAAATCCAGCAATCACGGACATTAAGCGAGATTTTGTCTGAGAATTTAAGCTCCCCCAAACAGACCAGCAGGGTCTGTCCAAGCTCTGAGAGATTAAGCAGAAAGAAGGAGAGACTGCATGGGAGCTGATGTGTAGGTTCAAGGACGTGATCGGGAAACTCAACTACCCAATCGACCCAAACCATCAGAGGGACTGGTTCATCAAGGCTCTGCTTCCCTTGACATGAACCCCCCTCACCCAGCAGAAGATCGACAATTTGCAGGACGCTCTAGAGCAGGCCATGAAGATAGAGGCAATGGCAGGCTACCCTCAGGAATATCAGGGAGGGCCGGCCCCATAGGATCCTTCCTTGTTGCAATTGCAACATAAGATCGCCAATCTGACCGAAAAGCTCAAGGAGATGCAGCCTATAAGACCAGCCAGGCCAAACATTTGGTGCACACATTGTCTGGTCGAAGGGCACGTGGCAACTAAGTGTCCCTAGTTGCATAGCTCAGGTGTGGGGCCCTCGGTCGTGGCAATATAGGGGGGTCCACCTAATGGGTGTGGCGCGACGATGAATCCGCAGGGGGTATACCAGTCGCAACAGCCTTACGCGGGGTTCCCACCTTAACCAAACCAAACCGCCACGGAATATTGCGAAATTTGCCAGACGATGGGGCATAAACCTCGGATGTGTCCAATATTGCAGAAGTACTCCAATGTCCCAAAAAACGTATACTGTGAGTTTTGTGCTTCCACAACTCACAACACCAAGCAGTGCAGAGCTCTCGATGCACTAGCAAACCGATTGGACCGACCCTCTTATAGGGTGAACGAGGCTTCCACGGGTAGAGGAGGCGGTATGCACGGGGGGGGATGGGGTCCGCTAAAATGCTACCACTGTGACCAGGAGGGTCACGTGGCTCGAGAATGCCCCCTTCCCAGACGCCCATGGTGTTCCCAGTGCTGCGTGAACACCCATGCTACGAAGGACTGCCTTGAACTTATCAAGAAGTGGGAGGAACGAGCACGACAGAGGGGCACGAATCTAGTTAAATCTGAACCTCGGTGAACCACGGCTCCGGACATGTAGAATGTAGCTATTGTGATGCGAGGCGGAAAGAATACAGGGGAGGATGCTCGCGAGAAGGAGTCGGTACAAGGGATCCGGCCTGCCTCCCCGAAACAATTGATCAGGCCGGACACACAGAATAAGTACTTCCAAAAGGTGGTGGAGACATTTTCTCAGCTGGGGGGTGCAAAAGGCCTTGAGGTACCCATGACAACCGATACCAGGGAACAGAGCACCACGGGGGCCCTGATTGAGGAGTGGCTCCAGTTGTTCCTCAAGATTGTTGACAATGCTTCGATGTGGGAACAGCTCAAGCATACCTTGGAGGACGTACTGTAGGGGAATACAGGGCCAAGGGAACCCTTCAATACAACACCCCAGTATGTATAGCGGGTCAAGCGGAACAAGCGAAGAACGAGAAAGAGTTTCGGCTTAACACGCAGGTTGCGGGATTTCAAATCAGCGACACCATGCTCGACTTAGGATCTGACGTCAACATCCTGCCGTGGAAGACGTGGGAGGATCTTGGGCGGCCACGACTGACCTACTCACCAATCCAGCTTAGAATGGCGAACCAGTACTGCATTGTGCCGATCGGCCGACTCGAAGATGTCGAGGTCGACATTGCAGGGGTGAAGACTTACACGGATTTTGAGGTTATTGATATTATGGGAGACAAGGATCCTTACCCTACCCTTCTAGGCATTTATTGGGCTTTTGAGAATTATGCCATCATCGACCTAAAAAAGGAGCTGATGATTTTCAAAGATGGAGAGGTCCAAGTCACTCAGCCTCTCGACCCGTATCAAGGCCCGAGATATACAGAAACTGTGGATAACCAGGAGGATGATTAGATGTTGGACAACCTTTATCAGATGATAGAAGGGAAGTGAGAGGACTATATTAACCTGACCGCAACCGGCTCTGTCAGCTAGCACAGTGTCCAGAGCTCGGAGCTGGGATCGAAACTAGCCTGGGAAGACTGGCAGCAAGGTGGGTATGAGACCAGCACACGAATATGTGCCAACATTGCCCGAGTTCGGTGGATTGGCACTGAGATCAAAGAGTAACCCACCCTGTCGAACATGCAAGCCGTAAATACCTTCATTGCAAAGGTAGAAGACACGATGCCAGAAGGAAGCAGGATACCACTTTTGGACGTAGCACTACAGTCGACATCAGCCAGGTGGTGGAAAAATCACCACAACACCCTGTCGCGGTGGAGTTGTGTGGTGGAGGCTTTGAGGGCATGGTTCAAAGAAGACGAAGGCCCTCGAAGCAGGCACAGGTACCAAGGGACTTTTGATCCGAGGGACCACCTAAAAACCTGTGAGGAGCAGTGGCAAATTCTAGGGTACCTGGAAGAGCTGTGGGTACATCAGTTCGTCCACTCCTTAGCTACCATCCCCCATGCCTGGTACTTAAAGGAAGAGAGAAAAAGAGGGACCATATCCTGGCAAGAAGTCGCAAACAAATTTTTTTGGTGCTTTTCCTTCGAAGGGGAGACAGAGCTGGTGTCCCAGGCACTACAGGCCATTAAGGGGGTATTGTTTCTCGGTGATCCAGGGACCGATGGGAGAACATTAGCACCAAATTCGGAGGGCAGGCGTGACCTGGCTTGCCAACAGGTCGACAACGAGCTAGACGATGATAGTCTGGAGGACCTGAGGCACCTATATTTCAAAGAGAAGGAAGGAGAGCGGAGCATCAAAGAAGAGCTGACCACTGAAGGCGTCCATCTACTCCCGTTGAAGACAAATAATTTGAACATCGACACGGAGGAAAAACCTAAACTGGCTACGGTTGGGGATTACTGGGACGAGGAGATGACAAAGGAAATTTTCAGCCTCCTCCAGGAATACGAAGACCTATTCCCTTCATCGGTTGCAGACTTTGTTAGATTCAGCCTTTGCAGCCTTCCTTCAGTGATCAAACATGCTCTTACAAAGTGATTTTAAGGTGTCAAGGTCAAATTTTGTCATTTCAAAGAGTCTTCAAGCAAAATTTGATCACTAGGCATTAGGTCTAGGGTTGGTTTTCACTCTTTTCAAATTTGTCCAAATGTCAGTCCATGTCACCATTCAGCTGAGTGTACCATCATTCAGAGGGTTTTCATCATCATGTCAAGTTCCATTGGGTCATTTTACATCTTTTTCATGCTTCAGTTGTGCCTAGGTAAGGTCCATTTCCCTCTCCTAGGGTTTTGGAGGTAATTTCTCTTGGACGGTCAAATCATCGGAAAAACTTGTATCCTGATGTTCAAACACCTTCCCCTATCCTTAATATACCTCATTAAACACTTCCCATCACTGAGATCCCTCAAATTCCTCATTTTTGCACAAACCCTAGTTTCTTGCCACAACTTGGCAATTTTCTAGGCTAGGCCTATGTTTTTCCCTTTTGGACCCCTTCCCCTCACTCAATCTCTGAGATTCCACTTTCCCCTGCTTCCTAACATCCCTCCCTACTTCCAAAAATTTCCCCAAGAATTTAGAAGCCCCTTATACCCTTCATTTCGCTTCATTTCGAAAAAATCCCTTGTTCCACACATCGGGATCGGTTTCACTCAAAAGATGTTTCAGAGCAATAAAAGATTAATTTTGGAAAACTGAGAGAGGTTTTTGTCCACAACATGCCAAGTACAAAAAACCTCCTTCACGTTTTACACAGGTATCATGGTTTTAGAGAAATGTCAAAAATACCGTTGCCTCAGGAGAATTGAATGCACCTCTGAAGTGACCTTGGGAAAATCAAGATTTCTCCTAGCATGGTTGGCCAAATGACTTGCATGATGAGTCAAATGATAACTATACAGAAATACCTTTCCAATGAGCTATCATGAGCTCAATTTGGAGTTGAGGAAGACCTTCAAAAGTTGACTGCAACAGCGCTCTGCCTTGAGGCAGCCTCATTCTGCTCATTTTGACTAGTGTTGGGAGATTTGGTTTTTGACAGGGTAAATGGAATCCAAATTGCATAATTCCACTTGTGTTGGAAATTAGACTCCAATATCTTTCCAACGAGCTATCACACGCCCGATTTGGACACCGGGAAGGCCTCCAAAAGCTTTCTGCAAAATGCACTATGTGGCAAGAGGGAACAGGAGCGACCCACCTGGGCAAAGCGACCCACCTGGGCATTTTTCATAGTGTAAATTTGCACAGGAGCGACCCACCTGGGCAGAGCGACCCACTCATCAACAGAGGTCCAAAAAATAATTTTGAGTGCCCAGTCTTGTTTGGGATTGCTTCAACTGGCCTTCAAACAGGTTTTTTGCAATTGCTTGATGTTTTTAAATGCGCTGGTGGCATCATTGATGGTTTCAAACGTTTCAAATGGAGGATTTAAACCCTACAGTCATGGCAGTGTTGTTCTTCAGGGTTTTTAAATGAATATGGATGGTTGCATGAGTTTGTCTCCTATCTTATATCAGTGATATATCCACCCTTTCATATATTATCAAAACCCCCATTATTCTCATACTCATTATACCATTGTGGTCATTGTTATTAGGTTACCATGTTCAAGACTTTTGTTCCATGGTGACTATGGTTATATTATGTCTCACTGCCCAATGTTAAAAACACTCTCATAACTCTGTTTCATTACCCATTGACGCTTATAACTCTGTTGTAATTGTTCATAGACAAAAACATTCATATGATGCCGTGCTCCCTTTGACAAGATTTGCTCAATATTCTGAAGGTTGCCTGCTCCCTTTGGTCAAGTTTCACTTGAATGTAAAACAGAGACTACGCTTCTATCTCAATCCACCTAAAACAGAGATATTATCATTGTTTGTTTCCTTATGGTGCTTTGACGGTGGGGATATTTGTGGGGTGTTAAAACACACATCATAACTTTGTTTTCACTGCATTTATATCAGTATACATAGTGCCATTATCTTGTTCCAGGCCATGTCAGAGACAGAGTCAGAGTATGAGCAGGAGTCGGACAGTGACTCAATCGTTGAGGTTGATGTACTGAGATGGAGCATAGCAGTGCACCAGTAGTGGTAACATATCAGAGAAGCCACAGAGCTTTGTTTCAACATCACGACGAGTACTATCTTCACCCGGGGTGGAAGGGGTCTCGTTGACTTCATCAGCAGCGCGAGTACTATCTCCACATGGCGTGGAAGGGGTCTCGCCTTCTTCATCAGCGTAGGTACATTCACAGGATCATGATGGAGACAAAGACACCAAGATCCCATTTCTCATTTTCAACAGGTTGAACATACACATTTCTACATCATGACTGACAACAACACATCATACAACCGAGACAGTGTTTTCACCACAGGGGCTGCATGCACCAGGAAAGCACTAAAATGGCGGAAAAGGCCTGATCCACTCTGGATTTTGGCCGAGGCTTCATTTACTGAGCAAGATACATGATGGAGGGTCTTCACTCTGAATTTGAGAAAATTCGGAGAAAATTTTGTCATTTTGAAATTTTTTGGTCTAAAAACAGGGTTTTCAGTTACGTGGGTCGCGCGCTCATGCGCTCACTTTTTTTTGGGACACTTGCTGGAGGAAATTTTTACATTTTTGGATTTATCATGGTTGATTATGCATCCTCTGAAGTCAACTTAGCATTTCATCGAAATCTGGATGGTCAAAAAGCTCAAAAACACCATGAAAACCACCTTGCTGCCACCTTTTGCACCAGCAGGGAGTACCTCTGGGAGAATGAGGTTTGGGAGGGTCAAATGAGCTCCAAATTCAGAAATTCCACTTGGGTTGGAAAGTAGACATCCAGGGCTTTCCAACGAGCTATCATGAGCTCAATTTGGATGCCGGGAAGTACCTAAAATTCAGCCTGGAACATGAGCGACCCACACGGCTCATGAGCGACCCACTTGAATTTTTTCTTGAATATTCAGCTGCCAGCTCAGTTTTTCGCCTAGTATGGACCAGTTTTGCTTATGGATAGAATTTTTGGGTTTTTATGATGTAAATTCATGTTTGGCATGTAACTTTGGCTTATTTTTATCTTTTCTAGAAGATTCACTCACAAAAAGGGTAAAAATCATGTAATGGATCAGTTTCCACTCTTTTAGAGGCAAGTTGTTAGCTGCCTAGATTGTAGTTCCATGAATAGAATTGGTTGAAACTGATCCCTGAAGAGGGAATTCGACCCCTAGAGGTGAGGAAAGGTGTTAGAGTGATCTATATATTGTAATTTCTCAATCATTTTCAGAGGTTGGAGAGGTTGGACTCTTGGGATACTTTTGATACTATTGTACATACTTTCATATTTTGGCTAAGGAAAGATCAGGGGTTTTGCGGCACTTGTTGGGATCCTTGTGGTGTTCTGTTCTTGATGATGTTTCTTCTTTGTTTACTGTAAGTTTCTTCATGTTTAATGTTGCCATCCTTTCATTATGCTTCTGAACTAAATTGAATGAGTGAAATAAGGTTGAATCCATTGTTTACAGTGCGTAGCCTTTGAATTCAGTTAGTTCTATATGTTTTCAGCTGTTTGGAGAGGATCCAAGTTCTTCTTTGCCCTCTTCAGCTCCTCGTCGGTCTAATCTATCCATATATCCAATTTTAAGCATCAATATCATCACCTACCTCGCCCCAGCTTGAACTCTGCAAAGGTCTGACCTTATCCCCGGACCCAAAATTTGTTTTCCCATTACTCCAGCGAAAACCCAAAAAACCAAAATCAAACATACCTATCTCTTTACTAGCCTAAAATCAGTTCTTATTGTAAGTCATCTCGCATCTTATTGCTTATTTTCTCGAGATTGACGGAGAGAGCCCTCTCCTGTCCTCGTAGGGCTAGCTACGAGGCTGAGCGTGGTTTGATGTAGCCTTGAGTTTACTTCATTTCAGCCTGAGGTAGATTTGAGTGCTAACATAGTGGCGACCATACTGGGGAAGAAAATGGTTTGCTTGTTACTGTCATTTGCTATAGACGGATTCTGAAGTCACGCCAGGTAGCCTTCGAACTGCACATTGCTCTGCGAGTGCATAGTAGATAAAAGCTGCTTCAGTCGATCTCCGGTTTAGCTTGTGAATGTGTCCCTTGATTTGCAATTGCCCCAGTACGTGTATCAAGATCAGATCTGATGGTTGATGGTGGACAACGATCAGACATAAGAAGGCTGAAATCATTCACCTGGTGACTCCAATTCAAAGTCTGGAGGACTAACTTTTTCTCTGAGAAAATGGAAGGATCTTACACAAAGTTCAGGTATCTAAAGTGGAATGGTATTCAGGATCTAATCTGCTTTCTCGTAAATTACTTCTTTGTTGGTCTTGAAGCTATCCTGAAAGTTTTTCAAAGTTTGTTGTATGAGAAAGGTCATCAAAATCTTCACTCGACCTATTCAAAGAGTGTAAATACTGAGTTTCCCTTTGATCCTGGCCTCCTTACTTTTCCCACATCTTATGATGACTCTCTTCAGAGTGATGAGCCTAAAGAAAACAAAACTGATCCCACAACTCTTGTACATGCCCCTACACCTTGTAAAATTCCAGATCGGTACAAACCTCTTGTTTTACCTTCTGTTCTTCATGCTTTTCCTACAAATTATGACCTATATCTACCAAGATTTGACGGTGAATGTAACAATGTCAACGCTGAGCAACATGTGCAGAATGTTGAGACTTTTCTGGATTTTTTTGAAGTTGATGATGAAGATGTTAGTATTAGGCTTTTTGCTCTTTCTTTGCAAGGCCAAGTGAAGAGTTGGTTCAAAGCCCTGCCTGATGCGAGCATCTCAGATTTCCAGCAGTTCGTCGAAGTTTTCCTTGACAGGTGGATGATACGAATGAGAACTTTTGTTGATTATAGAGTATAACGGTGAAAGAATGCGGTGAGGCAATTACAACAATTTTACGCTGGGTTAACCAAGTTTATGATTATTCGATTACGATTGATCTAAGACCTTCTCCTAGATCTGCTCTCTTGCACTACCCGGGTGCCTTTGATCCGGAAATGGAGTTTCAGCTGAGAGAAAAGAATATTGCAACACTTCACGAGATGCAGAACAAGGCAGTGAATGTAGAGGCTCATTTGCTGATCTTGAGGGCAAGGTTGAAGGAAGAAGAAAAGAAGAACGTTTCAGAGCAGCTGACACTTTCAGAGGAAAATCTTGATCTTTTCGTAAACACAGTAGAAGAGATGGTGCGGAAAATGACTGCAAAAAATGAAAATGACATTCGAGAACAAGTGGCTGACCCAAAAAATTTTGTTTCTGATCCCAGTAGTCATAGTGATTGTTTTATAGATCAGTGTGAAGAAGAGAGAGCTGTTGATATGATGTGTATGTTTGATGATGAATTGCCTCAGTTTGATCAGTATGATGATGATTCTGTTCTCCAAAAAGAATCTAATCTTGCAGACAAATCAGCAGCTAGCTTGTGCGAGGAGGAAGTTCACTTTCAGCAGCTCGAGTACAGTGATCAACCGATGCATATCAGCTATGGCAATGATGAGAAAAGTGCAGAAAATTTTGATGTAAGTGAAGGATCTTTGCCTTTGTGTTTTGATTCGTTTCAGTTCATTAGAGATAACTTTCATGCAATCAGAAATCAAACGTCAACAAGCCTTGATTTGGACCATCTAGAGGGCAATGAAAGCCTTGTTCAAAAATTCTCATATTCAGATTTTCAGCCCTCGAAAGTCATTGATTGTCAAGTTGCAGCTGAAGATTTGGAAGTGGGCACACATGATTTAATGATTCAAGGTGACTCCGTACCTTTATGTTTTGAATCATTTCAGTTTTTGAGAAAAAAATTGCATAGTAAATCTTCAAATGAGCAGCCCATAGGAAATCAACAATCTCTCGGTGTTAATGTTGAGGATGAGACAGATAACGAGATTTTTGAGCAGCTTGTAGCATCAGATTTGCAGCCATCTAATGAAATTGAAGGTCAGATTACAGATGAAGTTGTGGAAGATGAAATACATAATTTGATGATGCAGGAAGATTCTATACCCTTTTGTTTTGAAGCATTTCAGTTTATAAGGCAGAATCTTCATAATATATCTCAAGGAAAAGATGAACAGCCAGAAGGAGGTCATACAGTTTCAATGGATACATTTCAGCACTCTTCTCAAGTTTTTGATGATCCCATTGCTCGGGTGTTGGATGATGTTTGTTATAAAAATTTTGCTCCATTAGCTAACCATGTGCTGGAAAAGAATGTTGATGATAATCTTGTTCAAAGGTCACCTTCATTGTCTTGTTTAACAGATTTTTCATTGCATAGCACATGTCAAGATTTCCTTTCATATGAGGAGATTGATAAAGGAGGCTTTTGTTCAGTCTGGAATCAGCAACAGAGTTTCATTTTTCATGAATTTCAGGATCCTTTTGACAGCTTGCTGCAATCACCAAAGAAAAGCACCGCAGATGTGAGGAAAAGTTTAAGATCAAGGTATGGAGATTATCTGGACAAGAGCTATGTTTATGAAGATCCTTTCACAGTATTCTTGCAGTCATCCAGTCGATTTATGCTTTGCAAGTTTATCAGCAGTCCACTTGGTTCAAAGTTTCCATGGGAGTTGCCTTTCAGTAGTTATTTCTCGTTGTTCATAAGCAAGCATTTGGGAAGAAATCAAACAGCAGCCACCATGCTTGCATGGTTGCATTGGCTGTTCCATTACACTTGATCGGGTGGTGAAAAGCACAATTAGAGTAGGTTGTATTGAATAAACTCTACTTTGAGCATCTTTTCCAGTTTGTCGGTTGTGTTTAAGTATTGAGTCAGTTTTTAGTTGAGTGAGAGTCAATTTGTGTCATCAAGTCATCAGTTTTTAGTCATGCATTTCAGTTTGAGTTTTTGATTCCATGGCCCAATGGATAAAGCATTGGTCTGCTCTCCCAAAGATCTGCCGTTCTTGGCACCTCCAAGGAGCTACCATCCCCATTGGAGCCAATGTTAGAGTCAGCCTTTGCAGCCTTCCTTCAGTGATCAAACATGCTCTTACAAAGTGATTTTAAGGTGTCAAGGTCAAATTTTGTCATTTCAATGAGTCTTCAAGCAAAATTTGGTCACTAGGCATTAGGTCTAGGGTTTGTTTTCACTCTTTTCAAAGTTGTCCAAATGTCGGTCCATGTCACCATTCAGCTGAGTTTACCATCATTCAGAGGGTTTTCATCATCATGTCAAGTTCCATTGGGTCATTTTACAGCTTGTTCATGCTTCAGTTGTGCCTAGGTAAGGTCCATTTCCCTCTCCTAGGGTTTTGGAGGTAATTTCTCTTGGATGGTCAAATCATTGGAAAAACTTGTATCCTGATGTTCACACACCTTCCCCTATCCTTAATTCACCTTATTAAACACTTCCCATCACTGAGATTCCCCAAATTCCTCATTTTTGCACAAACCCTAGTTTCTTGCCACAACTTGGCAATTTTCTAGGCTAGGCCTGTGTTTTGCCCTTTTGGACCCCTTCCCCTCAGTCAATATCTGAGATTCCACTTTCCCCTGCTTCCTAACATCCCTCCCTACTTCCCAAAATTTCCCCAAGAATTTAGAAGCCCCTTATCCCCTTCATTTCGCTTCATTTCGACAAAATTCCTTGTTTCACACATCGGGGTAAGTGTTACTCAAAAGATGTTTCAGAGCAATCAAAGATGAAATTTGGGAAACTGAGAGATGTTTTTGTTCACAACATGCCTAGGAGGAAAAACCTCTTTCACTTTTTACACAGGTATCATGGTTTTAAAGAAATGTCAAAAATACCGTTTCCTCAGGAGAATTGAATGCACCTCTGAAGTGACCTTGGGAAAATCAAGTTTTCTCCTAGCATGTTTGGCCAAATGACTTTCTTGATGAGTCAAATGATAACTAGACAGAAATACCTTTCCAATGAGCTATCATGAGCTCAATTTGGAGTTGAGGAAGACCTTCAAAAGTTGACTGCAACAGCACTCTGCCTTGAGGCATCCTCATTCTGATCATTTTGACTAGTGTTGGGAGATTTGATTTTTGACAGGGTAAATGGAATCCAAATTGCATAATTCTACTTGTTTTGGAAAGTAGACTCCAATAGCTTTCCAACGAGCTATCACACGCTTAATTTGGACACCGGGAAGGCCTTGAAAAGCTTCCCGAAAAATGCACTATGTGGCAAGAGGCAAGAGCGACCCACTTGGGCATTTTTCACAGTGTAAAAATGAATGGGAGCGACCCACCTGGGCAGAGCGACCCACTCGCCAACAAAAGTCCGGAAAATCGATTTGAGCGCCCAGTTTCGTTTGGGATTGCCCCCAATGGCCTTCAAACAGGTTTTTAACAATTGCTCAATGGTTTTTAATGTGTTGGTGGCATCATTGATGATTTCAAACATTTGAAATGGAGGATTTAAACCCTACAGTCATGGCAATATCGTTTTCAGGGTTTTAAAATGATATGGATGGTTGCATGAGTTTTTTGCTTATTTTGTATCAGTGATAGGTCCAGCCTTACATATATTATCAAAACCATATTGTTCTCATGCCCATTATACCATTGTGGCCATTGCTATCATGATACCATGTTCAAAACTTGTGTTCCATGGTGACTGTGGTTGTATTATGTCTCACTGCCCAATGTTAAAAACACTCTCATAACTCTGTTTCATTACCCATTGACACTTATAACTCTGTTGTAATTGTTCATAGACAAAAACATTCATATGATGCCGTGCTCCCTTTGACAAGACTTGCTCAATATTCTGAAGGTTGCCTGCTCCCTTTGGTCAAGTTTCACTTGAATGTAAAACAGAGACTACGCTTCTTTTCCAATCCACTTAAAACAGAGATATTATCATTGTTTGTTTCCTTATGGTGTTTTGATGGTGGGGATATTTGTTGGGTGTTAAAACACACATCATAACTTTGTTTTCACTGCATTTATATCAGTATACATAGTGCCATTATCTTGTTCCAGGCCATGTCAGAGACAGAGTCAGAGTATGAGCAGGAGTCGGACAGTGACTCAATCGTTGAGGTTGATGTACTGAGATGGAGCATAGCAGTGCGCCAGTGGTGGTAACATATCAAGAAGCCACAGAGCTTTGTTTCAACATCACGACGAGTACTATCTCCACCCGGGGTGGAAGGGGTCTCGTTGCCTTCATCAGCAACGCGAGTACTATCTCCACGTGAGGTGGAAGGGGTCTCGCCTTCTTCATCAGCGTAGGTACATTCACAGGATCATGATGGAGACAAAGACACCAAGGTCCCATTTCTCATTTTCAACAGGTTGAACATACACATTGCTACATCATGACTGACAACAACACATCATACAACCGAGACAGTGTTTTCATCACAGGAACTGCATGCACCAGGAGAGCACTAAAATGGCGGAAAAGGCCTGATCCACTCCGGATTTTGGCCGAGGCTTCATTTACTGAGCAAGATACATGATGGAGGGTCTTCGCTCCGAATTTGAGAAAATTCGGAGAAAATTTTGTCATTTTGAAATTTTTTGGTCTAAAAACAGGGTTTTCAGTTACGTGGGTCGCGCGCTCATGCGCTCACTTTTTTTTGGGACACTTGCTGGAGGAAATTTTTACATTTTTGGATTTATCATGGTTGATTATGCATCCTCTGAAGTCAACTTAGCATTTCATCGAAATCTGGATGGTCAAAAAGCTCAAAAACACCATGAAAACCACCTTGCTGCCACCTTTTGCACCAGCAGAGAGTACCTCTGGGAGAATGAGGTTTTGGAGGGTCAAATCAACTCCAAATTCAGACATTCCACTTGGGTTGGAAAGTAGACATCCAGGGCTTTCCAACGAGCTATCATGAGCTCAATTTTGATGCCGGGAAGTACCTCAAATTCAGCCTGGAACATGAGCGACCCACACGGCTCAGGAGCGACCCACTTGAATTTTTTCTTGAATATTCAGCTGCCAGCTCAGTTTTTCGCCTAGTATGGACCAGTTTTGCTTATGGATAGAATTTTTGGGTTTTTATGATGTAAATTCATGTTTGGCATGTAACTTTGGCTTATTTTTATCTCTTCTAGAAGATTCACTCACAAAAAGGGTAAAAATCATGTAATGGATCAGTTTCCACTCTTTTAGAGGCAAGTTGTTAGCTGCCTAGATTGTAGTTCCATGAATAGAATTGGTTGAAACTGATCCCTGAAGAAGGAATTCGACCCCTAGAGGTGGGGAAAGGTGTTAGAGTGATCTATATATTGTAATTTCTCAATCATTTTCAGAGGTTGGAGAGGTTGGACTCTTGGGATACTTTTGATACTATTGTACATACTTTTCATATTTTGGCTAAGGAAAGATCGGGGGTTTTGCGGCACTTGTTGGGATCCTTGTGGTGTTCTGTTCTTGATGATGTTTCTCCTTTGTTTACTGTAAGTTTCTTCATGTTTAATGTTGCCATCCTTTCATTATGCTTCTGAACTAAATTGAATGAGTGAAATAAGGTTGAATCCATTGTTTACAGTGCTTAGCCTTTGAATTCGGTTAGTTCTATATGTTTTCAGCTGTTTGGAGAGGATCCAAGTTCTTCTTTACCCTCTTCAGCTCCTCGTCGGTCTAATCTATCCATAAAATCCAATTTAAGGCATCAAGATCATCACCTACCTCGCCCCAGCTTGAACTCTGCAAAGGTCTGACCTTATCCCCGGACCCAAAAATTGTTTTCCCATTTCTCCAGCGAAAACCCAAAAAATAAAAAAACAAACATACCTATCTCTTTACTAGCCTAAAATCAGTTCTTATTGTAAGTCATCTCGCATCCTATTGCTTATTTTCTCGAGATTGACGGAGAGAGCCCTCTCCTGTCCTCGTAGGGATAGCTACGAGGATGAGCGTGGTTTGATGTGAGTTTTACTTCATTTCGGCCTCCGAGGTAGATTTGAGTGCTAACGGACTTCAAGGGAATCAAAGGGGACCTCATAGAAATGCTTATTGTGCTGAAACCGGACGCTAGGCCCGTGAAGCATCGACCTTATCGGTTGAACCCGCGAATCAAGGAAAAATTCAAGTTGGAGATCGATAAAATGCTGACACCAGGTCTAATCTTCCCTCTGGAAGAAGCAGAATGGGTGAGTCCCATCGTCATTCAGAATAAGAAGGACAAGTTAGAAATCTGCATCCGTGTGGATTACCACAGCTTAAACAATGCCTGCATTCATGACCCCTTTCCCACTCCATTCAGCGATGAGGTATTGGACAATGTTGCGGGAAATGAGTCCTACTCCTTCACTGATGGATTTTCAGGCTACCATCAGGCGCCCATTGTGGAAGAGGACAAAACGAAGACGACGTTCACCACCGATCGGGGTTCGTTTGCATACCACGTGATGCCATTCGGGTTGAAGAACGCCCCCGCTGTGTTTTCCCGGATCATCATCGTTGCCTTCCCGGAGTACATTCATAAGTTCCTGGAAGTCTACATGGACGATTGGACCATCTACAGTTTGCTGAAAGACCACGCCACCCTGCTACGCATCATGTTTGATCGGTGTCGACAATTGTAGATTTCCTTGAACTTGAAGAAATGTATCTTCGTGATTCCCTTCGAAATGCTATTAGGACATGTGGTATACAAGCAAGGGGTCTACGTTGACCCCGCCAAGGTAGTCATGATCGTCCACATGGAAGCTCCAGAAACGGTGAAGTAGATTCCAGCACTGCTAGGGCATACGGGTTATTACCAACGGTTCATCAAGAATTACGCGAAGATCACTGCTCCTCTGGAAAAGTTACTACGGAAGTCAGAAGTGTTCCGGTGGATGGATGAGTGCAGGATGGCCCTTAACACTTTGAAGGAGAAGCTGGCAACGACGCCCATTCTAGTTAACCCAGATTGGGATAAGCAGTTCCACGTGCATATTGATGCTTCTAGTATTGCACTTGGGGCTGTCTTGGCACAACCAGGGGAGACGACAGTTGATCACCCAGTCTACTTCGCCAGCCACAAACTGTCTAATGCAGAGCGGAATTACACCACCACGGAGAGGGAGGCCCTCGCAATGGTGTACTCGCTCCAGAATTTTTGCCACTATCTTCTAGGAGGTAAGTTCAAGTTCTTTACAGATCACTCCGCATTAAAGTACCTGGTCAATAAGCCCGTTTTGGAAGGACGGATCTGTCGATGGCTTCTACTCTTCCAAGAATTCACCTTCGAAGTGATCGTCAAGCCCGGGAGGTTGAACGTTGGGCCCAATCATTTATCCAGGTTAGAAATGGGGGAGAATGATAGCTCTCTCGATGATTAGCTATCAGATGCTGATATTTTCTGAGTCGAAGCCATACCAGATTATTTGGCCGACATCGCAACTTATTTGACTACGGGACAGTTCTCTCAGCACTACAACTCGCTCTAGAAACGACACTTGGTTGTCCGCGCTGCTGAATACCAACTGATTGCGGGATAGTTGTATAAACTGGGCCTAGATGAGATTTTGCGACGATGTGTCCTCGACCATGAACGTGAGGCCATGCTATGGGAATGCCATAGCGGCATTGCGGGAGGACATGTGGTGGCAAAACCCACTACCAGGAAAGTGCTCCAAGCTGGCCTATGGTGGCCGAAGGTCCATGCCGATTGTAAGACATTTGTTAAGAAATGCGATGTCTGTCAGCGAACAGGGAGGCCCTCTCACAAAGACGACCTCCCGTTGCACCCGGTGCATGTGTTGCGGCCGTTTGAGAAGTGGGTTGTCGACTTCATAGGTCTGTTGGGGTTCCCATGTTTTGGCTTGATTGGCAAGACCAAAGATGAGACAACATCGAGAACCACTTTGGGGCCCTAGGATCTAGCCCTCCTAGACCGGAGAGGGATCTCTCCAAAAAGAGCAAAGAATGATATGTCTTTAAAGCTCGAATTAAGGTGTTAGGCTAGGTAGGCACGGAGGGGTTTTTAAATGATTTGGTTGAAGGGTTTTACGGGTTGGTCGGGAGTCATAGGCGAAAGCAATGGGGGGAAAGGAACATGGTAGCGAGCTTCGGCAAGGAGGAAGATGGGCCAAGACGAGTGCCATCCATTGGGCTATGGAGTCATGAGAGGGAAATTACTTGCATCCACTAGCCAAGGCTTTCAAAGGGCAAGTCATCTACACTAAAGGATCCTTTAGGCAGATGGTGGAATGGAACATTAAGGAAGGAAAGTGAAAGAAGGAGAACAACCAGATTTCTGTCTATAGATCAGGTCAGAGGTCATTTAACTCCAGACTTGCTTGGACATACTCAAAGGCCGCTCTCAAAGGTGGACAAAGGGGCAGCTTATAGATCAGACCAGAGGTCATTTAACTCCAGATCTGCTTTAGCAACTCCAAGGGAAAAACAGAGATATATTTGACAAAGAAACACCCAAGTAGCAAACCCCCAAGTTCATACATCAGCCAGCAGGCAATAACATCCGCTGCACTGGTTAAACTCCACGAATTTACTCTTAGATACACATGTAGCAGAAAACATAAAGGTAGGGAGAGCAGACAGCATAGGGCACCTAACAAGGGTGAATCCTATACCATTATTCTGATGCCTACCAGAAGAACATGAAACAATGTGAAAATGAAATAAACAAAGTTAAGAAACACATCACCAATAGTAATAGACAGAATCTGTGAAAAGTGCTTTGATTAATTGATGCAACACCAGTCATGTACAATATGGCTCAATGGCTGTTACAGCCCAGACTTTCTCCTCCCAGCCTACTACATACAACTACTCTGCTACTCCTTCCCACGACTGTTCTAACAGTAAAATGAATCCCTCTAACAGTAGACTACCAGCAACTGAAAAACAACCTTTACATTATGTTCTCGGGGATCTTTTATAGGAGAAGAGGAGGAGAAATAAGTAAATAGACAATTAATAAATCTCATTAAGATAGAATCAGCGGAAGTGTCCACGCCCATATTGCTTAATGGCTCTGCAGCTCTGTATGTACTCTGTAATCTAGTTCGGAGATCTCTGTCAGGTCGATTTTGACCTCGGATATTTCTTTGAAGTCCTTTCTGGTGCTTGGAGCTCTGTGCTGCCATTCTGGAATAAATGAACTGGTGAAAAGATCTGCACGGTCACTCCATCCCTCCTAACTGCTGCCTGACTGTCTTAAACGGGTTTCAGACAGTGCAATTAATCTTTCAGGGCTCGAGGAGGCATGGAGAACGCTGTGGGAAGGTGTACCTCTGGAGAAAAATGTCATGCTGTTAGGTGGTGCAGTTATGGCGTTGCTGGTGCACCCTTAATCTTCAAACAGTGCCTTAATCCTTTGATTTGTGGGGCTAGGCATTAATTATGTCAACAGAAACCACTAACCCCTTTGAAACCATCTGCTGATCTGCTGGCAGTGCTGAAATGGCCATCTGTGTACCATCTGCACACTGAAATAATTCTGTTTAAAGCCCGGGCAGTGGCGGCGGAGGAAATGCTGAGGAGGCGGAGGAATGGTGGCGGAACGGCAAAAACAGCGGAGATGCAAATGAAAGTGGTGGCGAGATGATCACACAGTGTAAAGACTCAAATGTGACCACCGGAGTGATTTACAAAGGAAAACATGAAAAAACAATGGAGCGGAGCATGAATGTGGGACCCGGCGGAGGCGGAGGGCGATGAAACCTGAGCTGTCAGATCCGGGAGGAAACGGACGGCGGAGATGAAATCGCACAATCGCAATCGGAGGTTGGAGCGAGTGGCAATCGCAACGCACATTCAAAAAGTTCCGATTGCGATTAGAGGGGTGGTGCGATTAAGTGATAACCGTTGATCTCGGGGAGGAATGAACGGCTGGGATTGAATCGGGAGACGGAGGAAAGGCTTGCGATCAACGATAAGAAGGAATGAAGCGATTGAGCACTGGCCGTCGATCTGGAGGAGGAACGGATGGTGGAGATTCAATCGGAAGACAGAGAGAAGAACTTGTGATCGGCGATCGGGGGGGAGAATGCGATTGAGCGCTGGCCGTCCGATCGCGGGGAGAATGGATGGTTGTGATTGAATCGGGAGACAGCGGGGAAGGCTTGCGATTGCGATTGGAGCGCTGTTGCGATTAAGCGCCAACCATCGGATCTGGAAGGGAACAGACGATGGGGATGCAATCGGGGGAGAAACAGAAGGACTTGCGATAAGTGATCGGGCGGACTTGCGATTGGCGCGGGACCGTTGATCAGCAGGGAGATGGACGGTTGGGATTAAATCGGGTGGAGGGTAGGGAGGCTTGCGATGGCCATCGGATCTGCGGGAGGATGGACGACTATGATTAAATCGGAGCATCGCAATCGGAGGTAGAGAGATGGGACTTGCGATTGCGATCGGGAGGGGGAATGCGATTGAGCGCTGGCTGTTAGATCGGCGGGACAGATCAACGGTCAGGATGCAATTGGGGGATTGCAATTGGAGGAAGGAGCAGAAGGCTTGCGATTAGCGGAGGACCGTCGGATCGCGGGGAAAATCGACGGCCGGGATGCAATTGGGAGACGGGAGGAAGGACTTGCGATTGATCAGAGGGCACACACGACATGTTGCGATTGCGATTGACGGGGGGTTTGCGATTAGCGCCCAGTCGTTAGATCTTGTGATAGATCGACGGCTCAAAGCTCGTCGCGGGACTTATGTTATAAACAAATCGCATTGGGGTTTTTGCGTTTACAAAGGAAAAGGACCCCCGCCGATCTTCCGATTGCGATTAGCGCTCGGGACTTAAGCGCTTGGTCCCAGCGCCGGGTCATATGTGGGGAAGTGGTTAGAAGGGGCTGGCAGAAAGGGGCTAGGCCTTATAATAAGGTCAGAAGTGGGTTTTTTGCCCATTTTAATGGATTTTAGGGCTGGGGAAGGGGAACGATAGAGGAAGAAAAAGGGGAAAAAGGGAAAAACAAGGGTAGGGGAAGAAGTTAAATGGGATCTTGGGGGGATTTGAGGGGTAAAAGGGGAATAGAAGAGGGGGAATAAAGGGAAAGAAAACAAAGGCTTCGGGGGGATGAAATAAGAGGAAAAGGGGCCTTTGGGTATTTCTTCATCAACGAGAGAGGCTTTATAAGGGAAATCAGCGGAGGGGGGATACTATCGAAGGAATAAAAGGCACATGGAGGCTTCAAGGAAATTGTGTTTTCAAAGGAAATGCATTCCTTGAAGGCTCAAAAACAATTTAGCCCCCTATTTGCTTGTCAAAAATTTCATAAGGGGGGGGTAACAGTGGCTCCACATGGGGATGGCTTCTTCTTGAAGGAGCCAAGAAACCAGAAAATGATCTCTTAGTGTAGGCCAGATTCCTGCTACTTGAACCATCGCTTTCTTTCTTTGATCAACTGCCACAAACTATGAAGACAACATATCAGCAGAAACACTTCCCATACAACTACCTACCCATACTATAGTCCTAACATTTTTCTTCTTGGGTGCATTTGGACTTGCAGACCCTTTACATCATTAATTTTTACAAACAAGAAAAAAATAAACCTATTCTACTTCTACCCTTATTACTCCATGAGACCAGATTAAACCGTTGGCCTCATAGTTTCTCTACCTACACTACTACCTGCTAGGATTAGACTGTCTAGCAGGTTTCTTCTCTACATTCTAAGACAGAAATCTAAACAACTAATCTACTTGCTCATAGGCTGAGATTTATTGAGCTTCCTACCTACCCTACTCTAATTGGAAATCTTTTGGCATTTAGGTGATACAATAATGCCAATGCAGCCAGTCAAGCAGTAGTGAAAAAGGATATGAGCACTAGCTGCCTGTCAGAGATAACCACAAGGTGCTCTGCTTGTGGTTCTTCAAAACTGTGGTCACCATCAGTAGTGACCATTTCTGATGAATCTGGCCCTTGCTAAGGATCAACGCTGGAGTATTTGAGCAAATCAGGGCCTCCATGTACTCTGCCATAGGATCAACGAACACTTGATGTATGCTTTCTTCCTTTTGGCCTGCCATGATTGGTAGGCTGTCTATGTCCTGGGAAACTTCGATTATTGCATCTTCCACTGCATCTTCGATGTGGCTCATGAAACCCGGATCTTCTTCTTCTTGTATTTCGAAGAGCAGTGGAATTTCTTCTCTTTTAGGGGGCGGGAGACTTTCCAAAAAGGCTCTCAGGTCTCTGAACTCATATGATATCTCTTGCGAGCTCAAAAGTTCAATTTCAGTCTCATACCTCTCCACCACCAGATCTAAAAACATCTTCTTAAGCGCAGGTTGGGCATTGAGGTGTGAGCTAAGAAGGTCAACCACCTTTGGAAGGTCCTCCCCTTCAATTTACCCTTGGAGTACACTTGCTACTCTGTCTTTGAAACTTCTGTATATGGTTTGTCTATTTAAATTGTCCAGAGTCCTCTATTAGTGAAGTGACTGGATCTTTGGCATGGATGATGTTGTACTGCGACATGGTCTCCCAGTGGAGTCTTATGTTAAACCACAAATAATCAGTGGCCAGCTGATTACCAGCGGAGTCTTTTTATCATTCAAGAATTGTGGAGTCGCCAGGTGGATGATTTACAACTTACTGTCCACCATAGTGGTTTACCAAATCAAAGCTGACTGATCTTCCCCAGTGGAGTCGCCATTATGTTGGTGATGACAATGGGAAATAGACCAACTATCAGCGGTTCTTGACTCTCAGATTCGTCCCCAGTATGGTCACCATTATGTTGAGTTGGGAGGTCTGTACTAGGTTGTAAACTATCTTGTTGTTCATAGAGGTCATGGATGTCAGGGAGGTGGTTAGCTTGCTGTTCTTGTTCTGTTTCTGTTTCACTTGGAGTGAGAGGTCCACCACAGATCCTACAGGCTTCATTGCTGATTTCCTCTTCATTTTCAGTGTGTTGCCCATGGTCTTCCTGATCATATTCTTCCAGAGTGGCCATTATGTGGAGGTCCATAGGCTCGGTGTTCTCATTTGTATGCCTGTTCTGGGACTCTGGCTCTTCTAAGGATTCATCATTACAAAAGATGGAGTCGAGGTCGGTATGTACAGAATATAATGGTGAATTTTCAGGCTTCTCAGGGCTACTGACTAGGAATTTCATTTGGGATTCTCTATACAGTCTTCTTAATTGGCCAAATATAGGGATAGTGGCATATGATCCGTCCATCTGCATGGTGCCTTGTAGCTTGGCTCCCCAAGATCTAGATAATAACATGCCATACTTGGGTGGCACGTCTGCCACCACTACATCCATGACCATACATTTCGCAGGAATTTGAGTCAGACTCACACACAAGTCTTTGATCAGGCCAAGACATTTTACTCTACTCGAGTCGAAAGAATACAAGTATTTATAGGGTCTGGTGATTTCGAGGCCTAACTTCTCCATGACTACCTTAGGCATCAGGTTGTGTGAGGCTCCAGAATCATGCATTGCGTTGTGGAGTATTTTGTCATGAATGTTGAGACTAATATAGAAAGGTGGTACTACCCCTTCCTGAAGCTTACCTTCAATCTTAGGACCAAACAAGAGGGTAGGCTGGTCATCATTCAAATTTACAGAATCAGTGTTTTCCCCTAAATTCAGTGCTTTTAGAATTTGGCCTTTATATACATCCTAAGAGGCCAGCTCAGATAATGGTACAGAGATTTTGATTTTTGCAATCTCACTTTCTAAATTGAAAATGGATTGGCTTTTGGGAATGTTCAAATCTGTTTTATTTGCAACTACCTTAGTAGCTGAATTGGTTTGTGTTTTCTCATTATGTACATGTGTAGAAACAGTTTTATCAGGAGCACTAACTGAGGTGCTAGTGCTACTGGTTTGTTGACCCTGTTTTTCCATGCTTCGGTTGTCCTTTTCTTTGTTACTCTCAGAACTTTTGGCTGCTGAATTGTTTTTCACAGCAGTTACTTTAGAAGATTTCTCAGGCCTTTTCTTGATGGTAACCTCAGGAGTTTTGGGTTTGGAAGTGTCTTGGTTCTTTTTTCTCCTGAGCTCATATTGCTCTCTGACCTGTAACATGGCATCTTCGAACCCAAGTCTTTACTCTTCAGTTTCTAATCTTTCCTCATCCCAATACGAAGATGAGGGCTGATCTTCCTCTGAATCACAGTTCAAAATTGAGTCCTCTGTTTCGAACATGTTAATAGTATTCCCTTCAGACTCCTCAATGACTCCCTCATCCTCATCTAGGAAGTTTTGAAATGGGGGAATGATTTGTTGATCTGACTCTTTCTATCTGTTGGGAGTGTTGTTGTTTCTTCTAAAGTTTTGATTTTGGTTCCTGTTCTGAGTGACAACCATTTTTTCCATCATTTGGTATAGCTTATCCACATTCTTAGACAATATGTCAATATTTGGATCTGAAGTGGAGGCTATAGTGTCATCCTTGTATGTTACTCTCTTCTCAGCTCTCAGTTTTGCTTTTTTCTCAATTAAGTTTGCCTCTATGTTTACTGCCCCTTTCTGCATATCCTCCAACGTGGTGTATTCTTTATCTCTAAGCTCATAGGCCATGTCAGTATCAAATCCATCAGGATATTTGGCCAGGGCCATGCCTTGCGGGGGTTTCATGTGTGGGGGAAGAGAATTGTAGATGCTATTGAATCTAGTGGTGTAATCATGAACACTCTCCCCTACGTTCCTCTTAAGGGACATGTACTCTGCTAGGATCTGGCGAGGGTTTGCTCTAGTTTCCCATTTGTTTATGAAAGTCTGGTATAAAGCAGGGAGATCTTCGATACTACCAGCAGGTAGGTTTTTAAACCACTTTTTAACCTCTCCCCCCAAGCTCTGCGCGAAAATTCTCATTTTGATTGTTTCATCATCAATTTCCATATAGTCAAAAGAGTCTTCCATTTTATCTACATGCTGTTGTGCTGTCATAGGCTCTTTAGCAGGGAAGTGTGGGATTTTTGATTGATAATCATTTGGTAAGGGCAGCAGAGGCTGAGGTAAAACTAGAGGTGCATACCAGGCTACCATGATGGTGTTCTGGTGAAGTATAGGGTTGGCTTGAGTAGCTGGTATTTGGATGACAGGGATGGTAGGACCAACAGAAGTCTGTTGAGCAGATCTATGGTGAGAAAGCCCCGAGTTTTGGAGAAAGTGGAGATCAGGTGGTGTGGAAGGAGGGGTTTCGCTGTCCCTAGTGTCTGGCTGGTCTGAAACATTGAATGACCTAGTTCTAGGTAATCTTTTTTGGGGGTCTAGGTCGAAGAAAGGGTCTAATAGAGTTGCAAGATCTTCTGGTGCAGAATTGGCTCTATGAATGTTGCTGGAAATAGTTGATCTCCTACTCGCAGGTGTTCTTTTAAGGATTTTCTCAGGATTATCAACTGTTTTAGGTGGGTTTGGATCAGGGAAAGCTCTTGTATGAATGGTTCTGTGAGCCAGAGTGCTGTTTATAAGCCAAGCAGCTTAGCCCTACTTGCTATTTCTACTGTGGTTAATGTTGTCTTGGGAACTGGCCTCCCTGTGGAGTCTTCATTATGCTTTGGGACTGGTCTCCCAGTCGAGTCTGATGTGAAATCGAGATAATCAGCAGGCCTACTGATCACCAGTGGAGTCTTTTAACGTTTAGGAATAATGGAGTCGCTAGGTGGAGGGTTTAGGATGATTCTAGGGTACACTATCCACCACAGTGCTCAGGCACTATCACCTTTTCATGAATCTCCTCTAAAGCAACAAGCTCCAACTAGAGATTGACTGGGAGGGCATTTACCAGATATGTCACCTCTGAAGAGAGGATGAGATCTGGAGGCTACCTGGCCCTATCCAGGCTCTGTCTAAGAGTATGGTGGATATTCAATAATGGAGGCTGATTCAAGAAAGGTGGGAGTTACCATCAACCTAGCCAGAGTTCTAAGTTTCTGAGGTTTGAAGAGTGTTTAAGATGAAATGTACTCAAAATTCCCCAGCGGAGTCGCCATTATGTTGGGGTTCTCATGTTTTGGACAGGTTGACAGAGACCAAAAGATGAGACAACATAGAACCACTTTGGGGCCCTAAGGATCCAGCCCTCCTGGACTGGAGAGGGATCTCTCCAAAGAGCGAAGAATGATATGTCTTTAAAGCTCGAATTAAGGTGTTAGGCTAGTTATGAAGCACAGAGGGGGGTTTTAAATAATTTGGTTGAAGGGTTGTTGGGTTGGTCAGGAGATCATGGACTGGGAAATCAATGGAAGGAAAGGAACAAAACAGCAGGCTGTTTCAGCAAAGAGGACTAGCCAAGAATGTGCCATCCATTGGGCTATGGAGTCATGAAAGGGAATTACTTGCATCCACTAGCCAAGGCTTCCAAAGGGCAAGTCATCTAATACTAGAGGATCTTTAGATTAGAGAGTGGGGTGGAACATTAAGGAAGGAAAGTGAAAGAAGGAGAACAACCAGATTTCTGTCTATAGATCAGGTCAGAGGTCATTTAACTCCAGACCTGCTTGGACATACTCAATGGCTGCTCTCAAAGAGACAAAGGGGCAGATTATAGATCAAACCAGAGGTCATTTAACTCCAGGTCTGCTTTAGCGACTCCAAGGGAAAAACAGAGATAAGATTACAAAGAAACATCTAAGAAGCAAACCCCCAAGTTCATACATCAGCCAGCAAGCAATAACATCCACTGCACTGGTTAAACCCATGAATTTACTCTTAGATAACACATTTTAGCAGAAAACATTGATGGCAAGCAGATCAGACAGCATAGGGCACCTAACAAGGGTGAATCCTATACCATTACGATGCCTAGAAAGAACGATGAAATAGCATGTAAATGAAATAAACGAGTTAAGAAACACATCACCAATAGTAATAGACCAGGATCCTGTGAAAAGTGCTTTGATTAATTGATGCAACACCAGTCATGTACAATATGGCTCAATGGCTGTTACAGCCCAGACTTTCTCCTCCCAGCGTATTACATACAACTACTCTGCTACTCTCTCCCAAGACTGTTCTAACAGTCGGAATGAATCCCTCTAACAGCAGATGCCCAGCAAGGCAACAACAACCTTTACATTATGTTCTCGGGGATATTTTATAGGAGAGGAGAGAAAACAAAGGTAGATGAACATTGAATTGATCTCATTAAGACAGAATCGGCGGAAGTGTTCACGCCCATACCGCTTAATGGAAAAATGTAGCGTTGTGTGTACTCTGTAGACTACTTTGGAGATCTGTCAGGCCGGAAATTGACCTCGGATATTTCTTTGGAGTCCTTTCTAGAGCTTGGAGCTCTGTGCTGCCATTCTAGAATAAATGAACTGGATGGAAAACTGCAAGTCCCTCCATGCTTCTTTAATGCTGCCTGACTGTCTGAAATGAGCCTCAGTCAGTGTATTTAATAGTCTCAAGGCTCGAGAAGGCATGGAGGATGTTGTGGGAAGGTGTACCTCTGGAGGAAAAGGTCCTGCTGTTAGGTGGCGCAGTTATGGCGTTGCTGGTGTGCTCTTAATCTTCAATCAGTGCCTTAATTCTTTGATTTGTGGGGCTAGGCATTAATTATGTCAATAGAAACCACTAGCACGCAGAAACCATGTCGATCTCTTTGGCGATCTTTGAAATATTACATCGTGTGAACCATCGCACCTTTGAAATAGTCTGTTTCGCGCTTAGGGCAGTGGCGGCGGAGGAAATGCTGAGGAGGCGGAGGAATGGTGGCGGAACGACAAAAACATCGGAAATGCAAATGAAAGTGGTGGCGAGATGATCACACAGTGTAAAGACTCAAATGTGACCACCGGCGTGATTTACAAAGGAAAACATGAAAAAACAATGGAGCGGAGCATGAATGTGGGACCCGGCGGAGGCAGAGGGCGATGAAACCTGAGCCGTCAGATCCGAGAGGAAACGGACAGCGGAGATGAAATCGCACAATCGCAATCGGAGGTTGGAGCGAGTGGCAATCGCAACGCACATTCAAAAAGTTCCGATTGCGATTAGAGGGGTGGTGTGATTAAGCGATAACCGTTGATCTCGGGGAGGAATGAATGGCTGGGATTGAATCGGGAGACGGAGGAAAGGCTTGTGATCAGCGATCAGAAGGAATGAAGCGATTGAGCATTGGTCGTCGATCTGGAGGAGGAACGGACAACAGAGATTCAATCGGAAGACAGAGAGAAGAACTTGCGATCGGCGATCGGGAGGGAGAATGGATGGCTGTGATTGAATCGGGAGACAGCAGGGAAGGCTTGCGATTGCGATCGGAGCGCTGTTGCGATTAAGCGCTAACCGTCGGATCTGGAAGGGAACGGACGGTGGGGATGAAATCGGGGGAAAGACAGAAGGACTTGCGATCAGCAATCGGGCGGACTTGCGATTGGTGCAGGACTGTTGATCAGCAGGGAGATGGACGGTCAGGATTAAATCGGGCGGAGGGTAGGGAGGCTTGCGATGGCCATCGGATCTGCGGGAGGATGGACAGCTATGATTAAATCAGAGCATTGCAATCGGAGGTAGAGAGATGGGACTTGTGATTGCGATCGGGAGGGGGAATGCGATTGAGCACTAGCCATTAGATTGGCGGGACAGATCAACGGTCAGGATGCAATCGGGGGATTGCAATCGGAGGAAGGAGCAGAAGGCTTGCGATTAGCGGAGGACCGTCGGATCGCGGGGCAAATCGACGGCCGGGATGAAATCGGGAGACGGGAGGAAGGACTTGCGATTGATCAGAGGGCACACGTGACATGTTGCGATTGCGATTGACGGGGGGGTTTGCGATTAGTGCCCAGCCGTTAGATCTTGTGATAGATCGACGGCTCAAATCTCGTCGCGGGACTTATGTTATAAACAAATCGCATCGGGGTTTTTGCGTTTACAAAGGAAAAGGACCCCCGCCGATCTTCCGATTGCGATTGGTGCTCGGGACTTAAGCGCTTGGTCCCAGCGTCGGGTCATATGTGGGGAAGTGGTTAAGGGATTTGCGGTAAGGGGCTAAGCCCTATAATAAGGTCGAAAGAGGGTTTTTAAGCCCATTTTAATTGATTTTAGGGCTGGGGAAGGGGAAGGATAGAGAAATAAAGGGGGAAGAAGGGAAAACAAAGGGTAGGGGAAGAAATTCAAAGGGGATTTTGAGGGGGTTTGGAGGGTAAATGGGGAAAGAAGGGGGAATAAATGGGAAAGAAAACAAAGGCTTCAGGGGATGAAATAAGAGGGAAAAGGGGGCCTTTGGGCATTTCTTCATCAACAGAGAGGCTTTATAAGGAAAATCAGCAGAGGGGATACTATCAAAGGAATAAAAGGCACATGGAGGCTTCAAGGAGACTGTGTTTTCAGAGGAAATGCATTCCTTGAAGGCTCAAAAACAATTTAGCCCCCTATTTGCTTATCAAAAATTTCATAGGGGGGCTAACAGGTCCCATAGCCACGGTAGCCAAGCATTCCAAGGCCTGGTACATCATTACCATCACCGACTACCTCACCCGGTGGGCTGAGGCCATGGCGGTACGGGACTGTACAGCCGATATAGCGGCTCGGTTCATCTTCGAACACATCATCAGCAGGTTTGGCTACCCACGGATTTTAACCAGTGATCAAGGTACGCACTTCATTAATGAAACGGTCAAATCACTGCTGGACACCTTCATGATTCAACACCACAAAAGCAGCCTGTACCACCCGCAGGCCAATGGTACTGTTGAAGCATTCAACAAAATCCTTGAAAAGGGTTTGACGAAGATCTGCAATGCCCAGCGGGATGATTGGGATGAGCGGTTGCCAGTTGCACTATGGGCGTACCGGACTACGGTGAAGCACTTGACCAATCAAACACCGTTCCAGCTGGTGTATGGCTGGGAAGATATGATTCCTGAAGAGTTCACCATACCAAGTCTTTTAATTGCCACATCCCTTAAGTTCTCAGAAGAGGAATCGCTATAGGAGCGCCTCCATGAATTACAAGAACTGGACGAGTCCCGGTTTCTGGCTGAGTTTCAACAAAAGGTTCAGAAGGACAGGTAGAAGGCGTGGCACGACCACCACATCAAGAGAAAAATGTTCCAAGTTAGAGGAAAGGTTCTCCTATATGATAGCAAGTTTCAGAAGTTTCCGGGAAAACGGCAGATGCACTGGTTGGGACCTTACTTCGTCGTCGAGATTCAGGATTCCGGAGCCGTTCGGTAGGCTCAACTGGACAGTACTATTTTACTTGGGTGGGTGAATGGTTCAAGCCTGAAGCCCTACCATGAATAAGTTTCTTTCACCTTTCATTAATAACTCTCGCACCCGAGATAAGCCGTAGAGTAGCGTAGTTTAATAACTCTCCCGCAACCGGGATGAGCATAGGTAGTGTTTATCATTCATGCATAGGTCGTCAATAACCGCTATGTTGCAGGGACCGCACCTCAACCGATTGTGGTCAGGGAGGGGCGCATGCAGCGTGTCATCATTGTAGGATACGCAAGCGTGTCAGGTGTCAGTCCATATCATTTCAGTTAGTACTTGTGTCAGTCCGTAGGATCATCTAGATTTGCAGCATAAATTTCCATAATTAGAAGTAACCTTGCAATAATCATTTTCCATAATTCGAAGGAACCTCAGCCATCGCGTCCACCCACTTCCCCCTGCCACCGTCAGAAAATTTCATAGTACACCTCTATAGGCGATTGATCACACGATTATCTCCACGAAGAATGCCAGCAGGAATTAACTCATTATGGGGTCTCATCTACCTCACTCGTGCCAGGTAATTACATAACCTGCATGGTAAAAAGCACTAGAATGCCAGAGAAGTTAGAATTAGAAATTGGAGCAGAACTAGAGAAGCATAAGTATCCAGAAGCACAGAGCCGAGAGAAGACGCCAAGACTGATTCTGCAAGTGTATCGACGTCGAGCGAAGATGCCAAAAGCCAACCCAGCAGTCGTAGAACTGCAGCTCCATCGAAAAATTCATAAAACAGAGTCCCTCCTCAGGAAATACGACAATGCTTCCCTCATATACGCAAACCTCACAGACTCTTTCAAGTTCCCAGCCCTTAAATGGCAGGTGTATATGGAACATTATACCACAGAAGCCAGGTGTTCAGCGAACAGAATTTTTCCAGAGTTCCGAGGCCTACAACAATCCTCCCTTCTGAACTTAAGAAATCTCCCGGTATTTGGGACAACAGGACCAGCCATGCGGTGCACCAATTTATTACTCAGCCGCATCCAGAATGGGTCATTGTGGTTGAATAAAGAGATTCCAATCCATGCCGAGGATATCCACCGGCTCACAGGGCTTTCACAGAACGGCCCGGATGTATCGTCTGCATGTCAGACCACTTCCAAACGAAAAAAGAATTCGGGAGATGCCGACTATTATGAAAAATATGGCACACGACGGGGAGGAAAGGGAGCGAAGATGGAGCTTATCAACAAGCCTGAAATCAAGTTCGCATGCTACCTCATTTCCAGTAAGATGATGAGGCACTACACGAAGGGAGAATGTACCCTGGATACTAATTCCATTGTAGAGCATTGTGTCCAGGGGGCGAAGTTGAACTGGTGCTCCTTCCTGCTGAAGGAGTTATTCGACACGTGCAAAGAAAACTACAAGAGGGCCACAAGCTTCATTTATGGGTATTTGATAGTTGCATTTTCCATGTGGAAGTGGCACACTCCCCTCGTCAGGCTACCAGCGGAAATAATAGAGGGCCAGCCTCTAGTGATGAAGTTCGTCCCGTGGGAGGTGTCGGGTGATCCCAGCATCAAAGAGGTCAATGCAGAGGCATTTCACAGTTGGTATGGTTTAATGATAGATGTGGTAGCAGGCCAGCAGAGGGTGCCCAGGAACTCGCTGGACAAGTACAGCGAGCAAGTATTGTTCGGGGTCAGTCACAGGCATACCTTCCTCTGACCTACTTGCGTGCCGAAGGAGACATTTCACATGCGGCCGCTAAAGTTCCAGCTCGAAGACATAGCTTTTCAGAATGAAGTTTGTTCGTGGCCAGGGGTCGCGATGGAAATCCAAAACAGGGTACCCACATACAATTTTGATCAGATGCTACCGCAGCAACGGCCTGCCGAAACGAAAGCGGAGGCAGCACAATAGGACTCCACCGTGCAGCTCGTCCTCGTCATTCGCCACCTAAACACTCAGGTACGCAGTTTTAATGAAGTGGCCAAGGTTGTCTCGAGCGTTGTCGTTCCTTTTCCTGTTTTCTTTGAGTTCCAGCTTTCTCAGTCCACATTGTGTCTCCACACAACTTCCATCACCTCCCCCATCCCTAATGTTTTATTTACTTCACCAAGTCCGATGACTACCCCGATGGGGGAAAAGAGCAAGTCCACCGACCCCTTAGATGCTCCTTAGACCAAGCGGGCCCGAACCATAGAGTCGAGTCCGGTGGTGGACCTCACCAAGGAGGATCCACCCCAGACATCGAGTACAGGGGTGCCTGTACAGGAATAACCACTCATTGACACAGGGGCAATCGGAGGGATCCCACCTCTACCTCCCATTGACCCCTCAGACTTCATCAATATTCGGCTTCCACCACCACGTACCGTTCCACCTCCGCCTATCACTTCATCCACCCCATCCAACTCGTCCGCCACCGTGTCAGACCCAATCATCCAAGATCTACTTAATGGGGACCACGGGGCCGAGGTTGACTCAAGTACCGCAGCAGTGGTACCACCAGTCGACCTCGCTGGGGAACCCCAAGCTCTTTTTCTGATATAATTACACAGATGGCACAAATTGTTGCAGACATGACTAAGGCACAACCTAAGCCTACTATATTTCCACAGACCATCCACACAGATCAGCAGGAGCGGCCAAACCTGAATATGGCCGACTCAACACCTCATCAAAGCCCGCCGTCGTCCCCTTAAGAGCACTCCACCTGATCAGTTGCCAGTGGGAAACCCCTACAAGAACGGCAGCTGGATCAAAGTACTTCTGGATTTGCCAACTTGGAGACATGGGGTACAGCTCAGCTATACCACTTTATTCAGAGGGTGGCCCAGCAGGCGGAAAAGCTTCATTCCGAACTACAACAGAGGTGCGAAGAGCAACAACATCAGATCACTGCGCTTACTGAATAGCGCGAACAACTCACAGCCGTACACGGGCAGCTTCAGGGTCATATAAAGGAAGTGGCCAGGGTGTTTATAGGGCTATGGCCGGCCATCGAGGCTCACTACACTCGGATGCCTGCAGATGTACGAAAGACAGATATCTTATAGCTGACCCTCCACCTCAAAGTAGCATTTATTGACTTCCATAAGGAAAATTCAGAGCTCCAAGCAGCGTTAGCAGCACGGCCAGCGCTGCCTGATCCAGAGGCAGTTTGCTCAGCACAAATTACAGAGAAACAGGGCCAGGTCACCCAGATGCAGGAAACTCTCAATTCTACAGTGTGCGATGCTTATGACCTCCTGAAAGGTCTCCAAGAATGCTCAATGGCCCTTACGGTAAAGACTCAGCCCATTTCAGCGTAGCTGCAACAAATTTCGAAAGAAATTCAAGATGCCACGGACCCCTCGCATCTGGACCAGCTCTACGCTCAAGTGGATGCTCTATAGGTCCAGATCCAGCAAACAGAGGCCAGCTCGGTAATGACCAAACAAGAAATTTGAGAGCTCTGCCAGCCCCTCCAACTAAGCGCTAATACCATGCAGTAGTTAGCCGTCGAGGTTGAAACCCAAATCGGCACGGTGTTCAAGACTGTACCGGCGCCCGTCGGGGAGGCAACTGTCACCAAGATCGCCGCAGAGACAGATGCACTATTACAAGGGTGGCAGCAAAGTGTGATGACCTTCAACAAGCTTAAAGCTTCAGCGTTCAGCAAGGTCCCGGAGTTGGGGCCCTTGATTGGGTAGCAGACTGAAGGTGCACAACAAGAACAGGGCATGGGGTCCGGTGGGGCGATGGAAATAGAGACAGTGATTTTTGATTGACTCGGGACAAGTCAATAAACTATGGTCGGGGCCTGTTGGGGCCCTTGTTTTGAATTTTGAATAAAGAGCAGATTTTTGGGTTGCGGATCGACACATGGCAGTCGCAACCAAGCCACAAATACGGTGAGTAGCGGAGCTACTGAGGTTTCAGGGGAGCAGGAGATAGCTAAAGAAAGAAGATGCATAAGTGTAGACGAAGAGAAGATACAGCAGAAGACAGAAAGCATAACTCATGGACAATAAGAGAGAAGCCGAAAGAAGCTGAAGAAGAACACAAGAGGAACTAGCGGTTGCGATGGCGGGTGAATAAATAGCCGTCACCCAGCCGAAAGAAGAGAGACAAATGTAGAGCGATTGAAGAGGATCGAGCGGATGCTACAAGAGAGATCTATTCCTAGCATGATATCTTTGTAGTTCCTAGGCTTCTCTTATCTATCTTTCTATCCTATGAGACGTTTGTAACAAAATTGTAAGCTCTTCCTGTGGAAGCGATGTAACTGTGGATCAGGCTGAAAGTTATCAATATGCTTGCAGGTTGTTGTCTTATTATATGAGTTACATGCATGCATAATTTCTTTGATGTCTTAAAATTTTATTTTCTTAGTATCTCCTCAATCTTCTGAATGTTCTTGCGTATACAACGATATTTATGCAATCAATTCTATATTAATCACAAGTTGTGAATCCTTCCACCACTATCGGTCTATTCCCCTTCTGCATGTGGTCGCAGCATGCCTCGGTGAGACTCTCTTCTCTCTGGAGTAGGGTGACAATGCCAACGTGGTTCTAGACTACAGCGGATTCCCTTGTTGGCCCCAATCTCTGAACCTGGGTCTTGCCCGCGAGACCTGTTTCTTTGCCAACAATTTATAATTGAGGCCCACTGAAATTTAGGTTTCTTACTTGAGTAGGGGTATTTTGATCTCTTCCAACAACTTTATTCTTTAAGGTCAACCTCTCCACCAACTTCTCCGTTGCTTTCACCATAACACCCAACTTTTTGTTTGATGAAGATTTAGCCTCCTCTTTAACTCATCTTTTTTCAGCTTTCATTTTGGCATTTTTGTTCAACAATTTATCTTCCAATCCAACAACATTTTTCTGCATATCCTCTAAAGTGTTTGGATTCCTTTCTCTAAGATGATAGGAAATTTCATCATCAAAACCATTTGGGTAGTGAAGCAAAGCCAATCCTAGAGGGGGTTTCATTTCAGCCGGTATTGAATTATACACTTTATTAAAAATTGATGAAAAATCATGAAATGATACTCTTGGATCTCTTTTCAAGTTTTCATACTCATCCAATATCTAAAGAGGGTTCTTATTCAATTCCCATCTGGCAAGAAAACGTTTTTCAAGCTGCTGAAAATTAGCTATACTTGCAGTTGAAATACTTCTAAACCATTTCTTGACTTCTCCTGAAAAACTCTGAACAAAAAGCCTCAATTTAGCATCTTGGTGATCCACATCTTCTAATTCTATGAAACTATTCAACTTATCAATGTTTTTTTGTTTTTGGTGTAATAACCCTTGTGCCATCAAACTAAGGCAATCTCTGACCATATTTTTGTGTCAAATCATGTAGTGGGCCTTGTAGATTTAATGGAGCATAATAAGCAGCATAATGAGCAGCTATGATTGTATGAAATGGACTATTTTTGACCTTTGGGATCTGAAGTGAGGATCGAGGAGGTAAGGAGATTGCTGTATGAATAGCTAATGATAAAGGAGAAGTAATAACAATAGACACAACAAGAGCAAAAAACAATGGAATATTCAGTGGAGCGTAAAATGTTGGGGAAGAAACAGTTGGAATAGAATGCTAAATTTTGGGAGACTTAGAAGAAGCTTTTTGCAGATGATATCAATATGTTCTAACTTATGAAACTGTGTCCAAATATTTTTTTTTCCTCTAATACACCTTCTTTAATAAAAGGAATGGAGGATATTAATTTTGATTGATCAAAAAAAATCTCTACTATATTGTTGTTTCATTTAGATCAGGATAGGCTTTATTCAAATTTTAAATCAAACTAAGTGTGGTTGACTGATTCAGCTCTTTTGGGTAGGGACAAGGATCTTTTAATTAAATTGGTGTCTTTTTCTTTTGTAGGCTTACTTTTTCTAAACAACTTGTATGGACCTTTTAAGACCTCGGGTGGATTAGGATCTAGATGATGCCTAGTATGTACTCTTCTTGAAGCCAAAGTTTCCTACAGGAATTGGTTGTAGTTAGTTTTAGAATCACTAATTGTTGGGTAAATATTCAGCCTATCATTATCTATTTCACAGTCACCCTCAAGAATTAGATTTGTCTCTAATTGCAGATTTTTCTAGGGAAGTTTTCAACTCTCTTTCCCCGAAAATGGTGCCACTATGTTAGCACTCTATAATTACTCCAGGTTGAGGAGAGGAACCCAAAGGTAACCAAAAAACCCTTATAAAGTAGAATATAGACCTTCCAACTTCAAATAGGTCTCTCTCTGTCCAAAGTTTCAGTGACTTAGATCTTAGGATAAGTATGGTGCTCAGAAGGATATAGGTTTTAAAAGTTTTTTGGCAAGGGAGAAAATTGATCCATTGGTCATGAAGTCATGTCAAGTTGATTTTTTTCCATTGAGAGGATAAAGAGATGAGGGATCGTCTACAGGGGCAAGGTAGGAATTCCTTCTAGATTTTTTAGTTTAAATTCGTTGTAGAAGGGTGACTAGAAGAAAGGTGGACAATGAAAGATAAAGCATCTAACTAGAAGGATGAATTTTAAATGGAATTAAAGAGGAAAAAATTGATTGTTTAGAAAATTATAGCATATCACTTTAAATAGTGAATTCTGAGATAACATTTTCTTAGATAAACAAGAAGGCGTACACTCAAAATCATTATTGATAACATAAGATAACTTACAATACAAGGAAGCACATCTCCATAGAAACTGGCACATAAATCCCTATAAAATTATACCTTTGTCTTTTCATTCACTAGAAAAATATATCATAAATATGAACTACACAATGTCTCTTCTTCTAAACCCAAAAAAACCCTTTTCTTCATCAAAATTACAACATAAATATATCATAAACCATCAGTTACCACATTTATGAACCGAATTCCCTAAAAGGATTTATGTTTCTATCTAATGTAGTGAATGTAGAACTATTTTTTCTGAAAACTAGGAACTATTTGACCATGTCTTTTTTAAACAAACTTAAATTAAATACAAAGCCTAAATAGAGCTTCATAGTCCTTATATGCTTAAAAATATTAACCAAGACCATAAAAATTTAATTACATATATTTTAGACAGGAATTTCTCAGTCGAAAGGCTGACTTTGTGGAAGCACAACATCAACATTGTGCAACCTCCCAGTCTAGCAAAAAGGCAACACAAAGTCGAAATCATTTGATGTTTCATATGGCTCTAGAAAATTTCATAATTTCTTAATGATTGATGCACATGTGAAATGGCCTGAACATAATCAACTTCCCCTTTATAAACCTCCTTTCATTATGCAAAGCTTCCAACTCTCAAAACTTCACCTACTATAAAATCACAATGCCTATATGAGAGTGTAATGAACCCGTTCTTCATGGTTTTGACCAGTATTGAGGTCTCTAAACAAGATGCACAACCTACTCATTATGTTGAAAATGATGAAACCCATTTTCAAACCCCAACTTACCAAAAAGATGACAAAATTTCTCATTTCCATCAAAACCTTAATACTTTGCCCAAAAGAAAAATTGTTGTGTGAGATGTTACTTTTTTGAAAAAGTTTCATAATTTCTAGGGTCTCAATGATTTTTCTCCCAAGATAAATTCAAACATAAAATTAGCTCTTTATCAACCCCATTCAACCAACATACTTGGGCAAAAAACCAAAAACCAAAAATTCTTTGATTTACATGTTCCAATACTGATACTTGGGTTACTTCAGCCAACAAATCAAGATTAGCTCTATCCTTTTCTTTTATTTCCTACAACTTTTTCTTGGAAGCTTTTAGATCATTCCTCAAGGTGAGGTTCTATATGCAAATAATTTTAAGCTGCCTATGTAAAGGAAGTCATTTTTGACATATATTTTTCATTTTCCATTGATGGCTCACATGTTCAAATGATCATAAATATTTTTCTTGACCCTTTCATCTTGTTTATTAAGTGTACTGATCTCCTTTTTGTATTTATTCAACTACATCCTTAACCTATTGAAAGTATGTTTCCCTTCATCCACCCTAGTTTTCTTCTCTTCTTGCACTGACTTTTCCTCATGTATCTGCAACTTTCTTGCTGAAGACCTGGTAAGTCTTGCTAATGGAGCTTCTAAATCTTGAATGTCCTCTATTACAACCTTCTCTTTACCTTTAGACTTGGTTAAAGATGGAGTTTAATTTTTTACTAGTTATGTTTCACTAATCTTATATGTCCTTTATAAAACAATATTTTTCAATTCCATGTTGTCATGTTGTAATTGGGAAATGACCAAGTGTTCCTTCTTTAGTTGTTCTTGTAGCTCTGAAATCTCCTTGTCTTTATCATCTGGAACATTATCCTCTAGTATGGTCTCTAAATATTGAAATGGTTCCTCAAGTGTTTGTTCCAAGGGAAGTTTCTTTGTAGTGGCTCTAGTGACTGGCTTCTTGGGAGTCTCCACTACTTCAGGATAAAATTGCAACTTTTTACCCTTTTTCTTCTCTCATGGATCAACTAAAACTGATGGCCTCTTCATTGAAATTTCAACTGGTGATATATATCCCTTGCCACAGATGATGGTGTGTCCTTCTTACTCCAAGAGCTGGTTGGTAACTTAGTTGAAAACCTTGATGAATCTAAAAATTCTTGCCATTATTGATTTCTCTTGTTCAATTCTTCCAACACAACCAATTTATTCAAAGAGAAGTGGAAAATATTCGGCTCCACTTGTCTTTGTTTTCCTTTCACCTTTTCTCCCATCTTAAAAATGATTTTGAACAAATATAAAGTCAAATTCAAAGGGATTTTCCTGTGAAGTGCATCAAAGGTTTGAAATGATATTGATAGATCCTCCCAAATCTTCACTCACAAGTAAATTATCTCTGGATTACCTTCAAAAAATTTCTATATGGTTCAAGTAGGTATTCTCTTGGTACAATGGCTCCATACCCCTTGTTTATTTACTTTGGTTTCAAGAAATATTTATAATTGGCTATGTCAGTTCTCTTGAACCACTACTCTCCTTGTAGTGGAATCTTTGCTGCAACTAAGATAGTGAAATTTGATACTACAAAAGTAAGCTCTCCAATCTTAACATCTATCCCATTGAAATTCAAATCAAACTCCTTGGTGAGTTGTACACTATATCCTTGGATCTTCTCACAAAATATAATGCAACCAACTTGTTCAAATGCAACTATGATTGTTTGGTCTTAGTTGATCAAGGTGAGGTCTTGGGGTTAAAATATAACAATGTATCCTCCCTTGTGCTTCTTTCTATCTAGGGTTGTCATGATTTTCACAGTAAAGATGAACTCTAGGGTTTCTTGAATGCAATTTCAGTGTATTCCAGTTGCAAGCAACAATAGGGTAGTAGTGATGAAATGAGCTCTAGATTATGGATTTATGGAAATTCAAAATGAAAACCCTGCATGGCAGACTCAGACAACCAAAATTGATCTCTCAAACCCAAAAAAACAACTTTAAATGTTTTTTATCACAGTGTAAAAATTAAAAGAACAGGTGCAGTGAGAAAGCACAATGCATGAGAAAACAAATTTATGATCCTCGAGGGAAGAAACAAAAAAATACAAGACTTTAGAACACTTGAAAGGAATGTCAAGATCCAATATATAGGTGGAAAATAAAGTTGTGGGTGTTTGATAGGGGTGACAACATAAAAATGCAACATTGATGCAAAGCGTTGTGTATTCTCTAGAAAACATAACGAGCTTAAAAATTTAAACTTTGCAAGGTCTTTAAATCATTTTCTCAGCAAATAGGAGAAATTTCAACAAAATGAAAGACAAAAGATTCAAGGAAACAAATAATTGGCACTTGCAATAAGTGATTCAACACTAGATTGAAAAATGTATCAATTGTCTATGAGTGCAGTGCCTCCCCTGTAACCTTTATGAAGTGAACCGTAAGTGATGTAGAGGAAGCTCTCAATGGAAAAATGAATGGCTCTGTGGTATTTTTGGAATTTAAAAAATCATTTGAACTCCCAAGGTGGCTAAATCTGCATTTAAAGGGTGATGCTTAAAATTTTGAACCCCAATAATAAAAGCATAGCAACTATAAGAAGCACAATGTAGTTATAATAATTGTTGTAGTAGTGTGATGTCATGTCATAATGTGATATGAAATTATAACTGACCAAACTAACCCTAAAATTTGTGCCAATGATAATATGACAAGGAATTATGAGCTCACTCATGATTTTGAATGAAACATGACCCTAGACTCACTTAGCTCAACTTCTTAAGGAATTAATGACCATTTACATGACCCTCACACACTTTGACATAATTACATCAATAATGATTTTTTTTTTATTCTATACTAAGACCCATAGTTTGATCTCTACAAGATCATACCAATACCTTTACACATTTTCCAAAATAATTTGAAAAGAAAAAAACTTGCTTTTTTACTACTATAATATAGGAGACTAACACAAAATACTTTGATGGTGTATCATGTAGCATCTCTAGATATGAATTTCATATTTGTAGGGGATTCAACCCCTTCCTCAACCCTGCAAACTTGTCTAGTAAAAACTGTTTGACCACGCACCCCGTCTTTAACTACGTTTTTTTTTTGAAACTTCGATTGGCACTCAGATGACACTTTGCCATGCCATTTTCTATCTCATATATAAATGTCATCCGTAATACCACATCCATCACAGTGGGAAAAATAGTTGGGACATTACTCCAAAATATAAATAACTGGTGATTGGAATATGTAACAAAATTGAAAGGGCCACAAGTACATGATTGAAAAGGATCTATCCTCATTAAAATCCCACCCTACTACTCTATAGTATATAGCTTAGTACTCCACATCCTAATCTAGGATTTATTTCACATAATTGTATATACACATTGTAATTAATACTGAAAATTTCAAGTTTAATTTAGTCAATCAATGTTGTTGTGAAATACCATTATCTTAATAGGTTTAAGTAAAAAATTTAATGTCAAGGAAATGTTGACTTAACGGTATAAATCTACAAGCCCTCAAGAACCTCAGTGTTGAGATACAGAAAAGACGGTCTGCAAATTCAACGTTTTACTTCTAGATAACATTTAATATGGAATTGGAGGAATGAAGTTATTGATTATTTGATGTATCCCACTGCACTCACTTCCTGAAAATTTTCTTCCATTAATTTGAAATTTTATAGGAAACTAAACTAATTTCTCCATAGTCCACTTCACTTCTAGAATTTTTTGAAGAGAAAGGTGGTGACGCCATGTACAAATGCACTCAATTAATTTAATTATGAACTTGATCTTGATTTATTCTTAGAATCACAGTTCGGAATCTCCACGCCATGTACAAATGCACTCAATTAATTTAATTATGAACTTGATCTTGATTTATTCTTAGAATCACAGTCTGGAATCTCCACAGTTCTCATTTTTAATTTAATTATGAACTTGATCTTGATTTATTCTTCAATCAAATTGGTGCTATTACACCTCACACAGGGTGGCAGAGCCCATGGAATACCTAATTATCCATTCAAAAACTTCGTGCAAGCTTTGGCTATTTTTCCTTCCTAAATCCTGATTATCCTTGATGCTTTTTCCCTATAGGTTGCATCTATTTTTTCCATTTTTTTTTGCAACCCATAATCCATAGAGGGCGCAACATGCACAACCCATCTTCCAAAGATGATAATTTACCTTCCACGGTTTGATGCTAGATTTTTGTTGGCCTTTAATAAGTAGAAAAATAAAAGGTAAGGCCAGTTGATACAGTTTTTGAATCTGTTGATTGAGATCAAGATGGAAACCTAATAATATGGCAGGTGGGAGAAGTACAAATTTTAATATCATCACTAGTAGTATTTTTCTAGTTTATGTCCATTCAAACATAATCATATAGGAGGTGTCGAGATCATAGATGTTGTCAAGATAAATCCCCTATATGGACAGAGGCGATCTCTCTAGCCCTAGAGTGAGTCTAGTAACTTGAGATACTTTCTAATGCAAAGATTTCTTAGCTAATATTCAAAATGTGACAAGAGATAGATGTATCTTTTTCCTGATGTTATGCTCAAACCCGTTGATGATAACCTTGATCCACGGTCCCTTTAGGCTCGCTCCTTGCTACTAGTGGCACACGAATATATGCAGATGATCAAGAGGAAACAAAAAATGCAATCCAAAACATAATAATCATTAAACATTATCTATCTAGCAGATCAAGGAGTACCAGAATATTTGCATAAAATATTAGACAAATATAGAAAGCAGACATCAGATGTTTTATTGATAAATATAAAAGGAAGAGCTTACAACCTAGGCCTTGATGTTGGAGGCCTCCCTTTGGAGAAAATACAAATCCTTCACCAAAGCTCTAAAGAATTCCTTCTCCCAAAAAACTTAGGCATTATCACAGTGCAAGAATGTGAAGGGAACAAGAGTTCAGACTAGCCCAACAATGATCAACCAGTAGTGGAACGATGGGGACCAATTTATAAGAAGGGAGAAGAGGTTGGGAGCCCATGAAAGGAGGAGGAAGGTCCACTTTCTAAGGGATAAACTACCATGGATGAGATCAAAGCTACAAAATCATAGAGCTCGACTCTATCACCACCGTTTAACAATCAACTCGTTGCCCTGGAACTTCTAGAGGTCGAAGCTTCTCCTCCATTTGAGGAAACACTGTTAGAAAGGGATAAGCATGGTTTTACAAGAAATAAGGGCACTGGTAGCGCTAAGCCATAACTATTAATATGACATCAGCGCAAGCATGAAACTAGGGGATGTGCTGACCCGAAAAACTAGGGTTTTGACTAAGTTCTTTCAGTAATATTCCAAGGAAGTTTTCTTTGAGTCTTCAGGGGATGTCTTTACATATTTCTTCATGGTGAAAACAATGCACAGGCTCTGTCACAGGGCACTTCAAGATCAGGGACGAGAAGTGAGCATAGTGACAAATTACTATGTAAGAGATGCCCCCTAAAGCATGAAGTAAAAACAGGGAGTGATGGTTGAAATGCTTTATTAACCAAGGCAAAGAACTCAAATCACCGTTAGGAAACCTGCCAAATCAAACATATTACAATATATGACATCTATGATATGAATATTCCTAACCACATAACTCTACATCAAGCATCAAACAACATATGAACCCATGTCATGGTCACAACCATCCATTTAAAAATATCATAGAAATGGATCCGCAGTATGGATGCAACCATCCGTATAGATATTATCATATATACAATCATGAATAATCAATAACTCCCCGCAGCCTAGATCAGAATCAAATGTGACCCGGGGTCTTCACTCTGATCTCAATCAACCCAATGTATGAATCTAGCCATGTGAATAGATGTGTTGGTGTCGAACATGGTAGAAACCACCCGATTACCTGTCAATGATGAAAATCGTTAATAGGCACAAGAGAAACCACCAATAATGATGATGGACCTCAGGGTACAACAACACAATCTACAAGTGCGAATGAATGTTTTGAAGTCGAAAACTTCCAGAATCATTTAATAGAAGGCCAGTGATGTGAAATTGTCATCTAGCATGAATAACCTTCCATTGAGACATCCAAGCTCCAAGGTACTAAAAAGAAGTTTCTAAACCACCTTCTCGGATAATGAGCTGAAGTCGACAGGAAGTGATTTGTCGAAGGAGGGCCATAATGATTCCCACATCATCAACATGAAACAACAAATATCTCAAGATGATAGGAGTGATTCAGTATTGCAACAAAGGAGATTAGATAAGAAAAGGATGTTTGACAAAAAGGAATTCTCTTGAACATATTGGTGACACGACTCCAGAGTGTGGTAGCATTTGACTCAAATGGGATCATAGATCATGATGACAAAAAATATGATCGAATAGGAGGCAAATGGATTTCCCAAAATCACAGGTGATGAATGTAGGATTTCCCCAACCCGACATGATTTGCAAATGAGTTTCATGTTCAAGAGTGACAAGTTGCCCAAAATACACATAGGATGTTCACTTTCAATTTTCCCCCATTATTGCTAACGAGTACCTCTTTATTTTTGATAGCTAGTGTGAAGAGGATAACATATGTTGAGTGTGTAATTTCATTCTTCGAATGAATCCATCCTAGTAATTTTAACGATCCCTTGGAAGGAGAAACTCAATCTCATCATGGTGAAAAGTCTTTCGTCGTTTAATCTTTTAAAGAGTCCAATGAAAGGGTAACCTGGTAACTTTTCATGTTTAAGGAGTTTGAAGAGAAACAAAAACTCCATGATGTCACTTTCCATAAATCGTCCCTCAAATCTAAAAAGGTAGAAAAAAATATTGGAGAGAACCTCTCAACCATGTTCGATCAAGGTATTCCTTTTTCGTAAATAGTAAATTTCAACCCGAAAAAGGGGTTAATGTATACTGATATTACATTAATTTGTTTACTTTAATGAGTTTGAAATGACAAGTACTCAACAATCTTTTCATTTTTCAAGAGTCAAAAAAGAAATGAAATTTGACTCCGGGTGAGTTCATTTTTCATTTATGTTTACCAAGTCTAAAAAGGAGATAAAATAAAACTCGTTTGCATCAGAAATAATCACCAATAGTGTAAATGTCCTATAACTGCATGAAAAATGGAAAAAATCACTGATATCAAGGAAAAATAATGGTGAAAATATTTCAAAATATATAAATAGACAAAAAGAAAATTCATTTTCAACTTTCTATTTTGAGTAAATTGGAGAAATTCATTTTACCCATTTTCACTCTAAACTTCAAATCAGTGGTGTGACCGATCCAGGACACCATTCAGCGATCTGTCAGCACTAGGTAAGAGCTCAAATTCTCCTATTCATTTTGATCCCATTCTTTTAACATTTAGCTTTAGAAATAGATAGATGGGGGGGATTTCAAACCTCAAAATCGCTCACGGCCAGCGTGGGTTCGAGCTATCAGACCCATGCTGGTTGCGCTTGGCCCTTTAATGTGTTGGTTTTTTACATGTTGCGTAGATATCTATCTAATACATGATTTTCTAATGTATCTATTAATGTGTTTAAACATCTTGGAATATGTTGATATGTAATAAAATCAAAATTCCTTTACAATAATCGAACACGCAAATACATACACAAAATTTGAGGATTTCACACAAAATAATGGCCATTTAATTGTAACACAATAAGTTGTTAGTCTAATTTAACAACCAAATCTCTAATTCTGAGATCAATAGCATCTGATAATAGCTCGATAACTGCACTATATTCGACAATATTTTTAGTTGTTCGACCCAAAAAAATACCTTGTAAATTAATCAACTCATCATCAGGGGAAAAGGGTGCCCATGTTGCGGAAGACAGGTTCCGTGTGCTACGACAAGTGCCATCAGCAAAACCTATATTATGATTTGATGACATATGCAAACCAAGTGGAACAAAATATGAGTAGAGGAAACATGTTTGCAAAGAAAACAATCACACCAAAAATCGAATCAAAGCACACTAATGTACAAAGCATCACACTCATGATTAAGTGTAATATTTCTTCATATAGAGTGTTACGTCCCTATATTACTAGTATAGTCCCTTATTGTTGTTAGTGTAACCCCATTATTGTTATTATTGTACCCCTGTAACCCCCATATTGTTATTATTGTGCCCTTAAATTATTATTGTTAGGTCGGCTAGGATTACATTGTGGCCCCACTAGGATTACATTATGGCCCCATGGACTTCTATATATAGAAAGGAGGTTTTGTAATTTGTATTATTAGCCACCTATAAATTTTGTTATACCCAATGGTGGCTAATTTTTTTTTTCAAACCTTCAAAGAGATAGTTCCTTTCGAAAAACTTATCATCATTTGAAGTTTTGTTACTCATGGAGTTAATCTTCACTGCTGTTTCCATTTTATCCTAAAAACCTGTTGTTTATCAAAGGAAAAAACTGCTCATGAAGTTCCATTTTCCCTCATTTTCCCTTCTCCATTTTCCCTCTCCATTTCATCCATAAACACTTTTATTTACCTCTCATTCCCTTGAAATCCCCTTCAAAACCTTGTAAAATCCTTTTATAAGGTTTAAAACCCATTTTTTACTCTTATTGAAACCTCCAAAATCCTCTGAAAATCCTTCAGAAATCCTAAAAAACCATCATTTGACATAAGGCCTTAAGCCCCTTTCAGCCTTAGCCCCAGCCCCTTTTTTCCGCATATGACTAGGAGTTGTGACCGAGTGCTAATCACAATCGCTAATCGCAATTGGCACATTGCACTTTCTTTTGTTCTTCCCCTTTTCCACCTCCGATTCCGATCCCGCGATTAAATCGCAGCTGTTGAAAACACAAGAACCAACGACCCAGATTTAACCGCACTCCGCCTTTTTCCCTCCGACAGCATGCCTTGCGATTAAATCTCCACCGTCGATCTCCCATACTGATCTAATGGTCCATGCCCAATTGCTTCATCGCATCGCAAAATTTCATTCCATCGCAATCGCATCGCAAATATTTATCGCAATTTTAACTTTGTTCGTTCCACCGATTGCGATCCCACGATCTAAACTCCGCTGTTGATTCTCTTTAATCCAACGGCTCCTATTGACTCTCCCATTTCTGCCTCTTTCCTTTGTAAAATATTTTTAGCTTGGTTATAGCCCTGTAGCAATATACAACCATGGTGTTCATTGACCCCTTTCACTACGCGACAAAATAAACTGGGTCCCACCACCAACACCCCCTCTTTCTATCATTTTCACCTATTTTCCTATGTATTTATCCATTCGTAAAGTTTTACATTTTTTACATTGGAAACCATGTTTATGTGCATAATCATTTTTAACCTTGTTTTTAATGATATTGCGCCTTTCTCACCATGGGCCCCACATTCTCTTTACCCCGCAGCTCTTCATCCATCGCGCTCTATCTGCTATGTTGGATTTGGATCCTCCCATCCGACATCCCAGAATCATATCACATGATTTTTGAACCTTTCCCACAGTGCACAACTTTTGCACAATATAAGCAGTTTTGAAAAGACACGTGTTGAACGTAGGCCTATATCATGTTTTTTGGGCCAAAATCTAAAACCGCCTTAGAGCCACGCGAAAACCGCTGCCGGGTTTCCACTATACCACTCCTCCATCCACAATGTAACTCTAGATTAGATCCTAACTGTCGATCTCTGAGATCGGATGGTCCTGATTTAACCTTACCACCAATTTGTTTGCCCTCCATCATTCCTCCAAACGACCTCATTGAATGATCTCAACTGCATATCTTCGTTCTTTGATCTAATCTAAGAGCCCTTATTCAATATCGTGCCCAAACTCCTATTTACACCTGGTTAGCTACTCTGTCGGGTTTTTCCTCCTTTTTCTGCTGCATCCACCTTTTTCCTCTGCATTGCTCCGAAACGCTTCCACCAACCCTCCTAAGCAGTTTAAACCATGAATTTGCAGGATTTAAATAATTTTTGTGTGTTTTTATGTAATTTTTAATGAAGTTAAATTTGGATCCTCCCACAGATGATTACACTGTTATTGGCCAAGGATGACGATCCTTGCGGCCTTTTAGATACATTTTAAAGGGTTTCAAAGGGATAATTAAATGTTTTTAGGGAATCTATAAGTCATGATTATCAGTTTTCTAACCAAAACTCCCATAAACCCTCCGCGCACCTGCAAACATGAAAAACACAGTCAGCATCAATTATAAAAGCGTATCAGTGTTAAAGATGAAGATTATGACTTAATCAAGCCCAAACACAGATCTAAAGATAAATCACTGTGTTTATAAATAAATATCAGTAGAAGGACATCTCAGAGCCACATCAAAGGGGTGAATTGATTTCCTAGCTACTATATTGCCACCTTGCAGCTCTTTACCTCAAAGGAATACCCAGATCAAATCTCAGTCTGAAACATTAAGGCCAAAGATAGTTGAACAGTTATTACAAGCAAAACAAATATCCTAATTGTCAGTAGAAGTTATTGAAAAGATAAGAAAGTGCCTTAAAGTCAATCTTTTTACCCATTGAGCCTTAAAAATAATAAACAAGGTAAATGAAACAGAGTTGTAATTCGATGCATTCCTGCCTTAGGCCTTGCATGGTTTTCAAGGCTAGGAGTTGCATTTAGTGTAGAATTGATTACACTTCAATCCTAAAATGCTCCCACCTCCTCGTTTCTTCTATAAATATTTCTGAGGTAGATGAGGATTTGTTGGTTGGTTGATTGTTCACTAGTTGTAATACTGAAACTCTCTGAAATAATACATAGTATGTCTGAAGTTGAGGAAGAAATTGAAGTCTTGAAAGCTTGATGATGTTGTTGCATGCTTGTTCTTGAAAAGGCTCTATCATTGGATTCATGAGCTTGGTTGTTGGTGAAGTATTCTGAATTGTTTGATGTTTTCTCCTGTTTTCATTTTGTTCCATAAATTTTTACTATAGTAGGATGAAAGTTTTAGGCTAAGAAATGACTCCTGGAAGCACCTTAGACCTGTTTGTCCTTCACTTTTTTATGTTTTCTTCTGCTGAGGTATTTTAGAGTCTTTAATCTCTCTCTTTAGTCCTCATGCTTGTTTATTTCTCTAATAGTTCAAATAGTTGGTTTCAACATGATTTATGGTTTTCCCTGCTTGTCTGCTGCCACTTGAAAGTTGTTATTGAAGTCTCCCTTTGAAGTACCATTGTTTGAAGTTAGCCAAGAAGGTCTGTTTTGATCATGCCCTTTGTCCTTGCTTGAACAATTGTTTTGAAGGTCTTTATAGTTGTGATCATAGATGTTTTTAGGTGTTCCCTCTTCTATGACTGCAATTATCAATGAATATTTTATGTTTTCTAAGTCATTTGAAATAAAATCTTTGAGGAAATAGGTTGTGCTCCCGAATCTTAGATTTCATTTTAAAAGTTGTTTTGAAGTCATTATTTGCTTTAAGTGTGGTTTTTAGAATTCATGGTTAGCCCTGTCTATTAAATACCTCTTTATTGTTCAAGTTATGCTTTCAAATTCCCTTTGTTGAGAATTTAAATTCTATTTCCAAATCATTAATGTCCATCTCATTCCAAAAAACCAAAGGATCCTGTGACCAAGTTAGATTTTCCCTTTGATATCCCATATTCATTGATGAGTTTGTCATGACCTCTTCTTGACTCCATTGCCCAATGAATCAGATGTTTCTCCTTTCTACCTATCTTGCCTAGACCTTTCATGTTCTGCTATGTCTTTCAACCAACCAAACAAACAAACACTTGCACTTAATAACTAGTCTAAAACCAATACTCAAAGAAAACAAGATAAACCTTTGCAAACAAGTAAAATTGAGAGATCCCTCTCTGTGAACAGCAGGACTAGATCCTGGAACTCTAAAGATTGGTTCTGATGTTACCTTGTCTTTTGATTTTCCAATCTATCAAAACACAGGACCCCAACATGTATCATCCAAGAATTGTTCATTCATGTAATGTGTTGGAGGTTTCCCCCTCGAATTTTCTTATTTCTAAGGCGTTGATATCTCTTTCCTTCTATTTTTGGAGTTGGCTTCACAACATTTGGTATCAGAGCTTTGGATTCTAGGGTTTCGCTGCTCCAAACAAGTCATCGTGGCATTTTCGCTATAAAATTTTTTCTACAAAGTTTCAGAAGCTTAAATTTTTAGGGTGTGAAGCCGAAATATTAAGGAACATCATCGCAAAATTTTAGAGCTTGGTTCGCAATATTTTCAGAGATATGATCTGTGGAAGTTAGGTCTTTTTGTAGGCTCCTCAATTTAATCTAAACAGGTCATCGTGGAATTTGCGCTATAAAGTTTTTTCTATGAAGGTTCATAATCTGAAATTTTTAGGGTACGAAGCTAAAATCTTGAGGAAACTCGTTGCAAAATTTCAGAGCTTGTTTCACAATATTTTCGGAGATATGATCTGGGGAAGGTAGTGCTTTTTTAGGCTCCTGAATTTCATCTCAAATAGGTGATCATGGGAAACTCCTCATAACTCTCTCTCTGAGCATCGGATTGGAGTACTGTAAAAAGTGGTAGCAAGAACACGGACTATAGTTTCTGTGCTATCAATTTCAAAGCTAAAATACGAAACAGTGACATGTGGCAAGTCGTACAAGTTTGCTCTACTGAACTAGTCCATAATTAGGTCATTGTGGGAGATTGGACATAACTTTGCCTTGGAGAATCCAAATCAAGTTAGACCTATGGCATTCAAAAGATAATTCAGAAGGCTACCTCAGTGCCAAATTTTAGATATTGAAGAGCCGCAATCACAAAGATAATCCAATTTCAATATCAAGCTCCTCAAAAGCAAGAAAAAGGTGTGTATTTTTTTTCCAAATTGCATAAGTTTTGTTTGAAGAATCAATTTGAATTGATTCCAAGGGAATATTGTAGAATAGATATTAGTATTGGGTTCTAAAAAATGCCCCGTAAAAATAATTCAACACCCATTAAGCCTTCAAAAGGCTCTACTATGACTCATGAAGATGAATAATTGCAACATGATCTATCAAAATTACAAGAGCAAGTGCACCAAATTTCGCTCTCGCAAAGAGAAACAAAAAATGAAATAGAAGTTTTGAAGAAAGGCGTGGAAGTGAAGATGGATGGTTTGAAGAATAATATGGATGGTTTGAAGAAAGCGTGGAATCTAAGATAGATGTCATGGAAGCTGGCATGGAATCTAATATGGATGACATGGAAGCTAAGGTCGATGAAAAAATGAAAGACAACATGGAAAACATGAAGAATGCTCTAAAAGAAGACATGGAAGGTTTGACAAAGTTGATACAAGAAATGTTTCCTAATGGTGAAAATATAGTAGTGGAAACTCATGATGAGAACAAAATAAATGTTAATCGTGACTTCATAAACTCTAATGTTGGCAACACTGTTACCGATGAAATAGGTAACCTGACCTCAAAACGGGAACTCTAGCCCAAAAAGACTCAAAAAACATGAAAAAACACCCAAAAAAAAAAAAAGTGTATTCCAGAACGCACTTGGTTTTTTTTTAAGGTCAAATTTCAACATTTTATAACATTATGCTAAAAACAAAATTGTTTCTTGAAAAAAGGATTGAAAAAACACCCTCAAAACAAAACCAGTTGATACTGGGAAAAAAAAAAAAAAAAAAAAACTGTGTCATATTTTTGACATTTAAAAAAATAGAAATAACATTTTTTAATTTTTAATATTCAAACATTAAAAAAAACCTAAAATTTAAGAAAAAAAAAAAATTTAAAAAATAAAAACATTTTAAAGCTTAAAATTTAAAAATATATAGGAATAAAAAAATAAAAATAAAAACAAAATAAAAATTTTAATTCAAACATTAAAAAAACCTAAAATTTAAGAAAAAAAAAATTAAAAAAAAAAAAAAATTAAAGATTAAAATTTCAAAATATATAAAAATAAAAAAATAAAAAATAAAAAGAAAATAAAAATATTAAATTAAAAAGAAAAACAAGTTAAAAAAGAAAGAAATTATAAAAAATAAAATATAGAAATTAAATTTAAAAAAGAAAAAGAAAATGTTTATTAAATAAATAAAAAAAAAAATTAAATTAAATTAAATTTTAAAGTAAAAAATTAAATTTTAATAAATTTAGAACTTTAAAATAAAAATTAAAAAAAAAAAAAAGAAAACATTATTGAAATTAAAAGTAAAAAAATGAAAAATTAATTAAAAATAAAAAATGAAAAATAAAATACAATAAAAATATGAAATTTAAAAAAATATATATTAAAAAAAAATAGATTTTAAAACATAAATTAAATTTAAATTATAAAAAATAAAAAATATATATATGAACTTAAATTTAAAATATATATATATATTAGATTTTATTAAATTTAAAAAAAAAATGTTAATATTAAAGTAACAAATTAAATTTAAAAAAAAAAAAAAATTAATAAATAAATGAACAAACAAATAAATTTTGAAATAAAAAATAAATTTTAAATATTAAAAAAAAGGTTAAAAAACTTTAAATAAAATTGAAAAATAAATTAAAAAATATATATTAAATAAAAAACAAATTAATTTGAAAATTATATATATATATATATATATATATATATAATTTTCAAATTAATTTGAAAATTTTAAGTTTAATTTATAAAAAAATAAAATAAATAAATAAATATATATATATATATATATATATAATTTTAAATACACAATTTTAATTGAAATAAAAAAAAATATATAAAAATTTTATGTAATTAAAAAAACAATATTAAAAAAATAAATAAATAAAAAATAAAAATATTAAATTCAAATAAATTTAAAAAAAAAATACAAAATTTACTAAATTTTAAAAATTAAATGAAAAAACTAAACATTAAATTTAATAATTAAAAAATATATATGAAAAAATTATTAAAAAAATAAATTAATTAATTAAAAAAAAAAATCAATTAAAAAAAAAAATTCAAATTTTAATAAAAATTATTAACAAAATTTAGATTTAAAAAAAAAAGAAAATAAAAAACAAAAAAATTAAAACAAATTAAATTTCAAATATGAAAATTAAATTTAAAAAAAAAAAAATGATTTTTTTGAATTAAAATAAAAAATAAAATAAAAAATAAAAATTGATCACAGGAAATAAGCACCCGCCTCCCGCCTGTGGCGGAGGCCGGCTGCTAGGCGGGAGGCCGATTCCGAGAATTGGCCTCCAATCGCCCTAAGGTCGATTCCGGGAATCGCCCTCCCATGGTGAGAAGCTGATTCCATTAATCGCCCTGAGGCCAATTTCGGGAATCACCCTCCCGCGACGTGGGAGGGCGATTCCTGGAATCAGCCTCCCGTCGTGGGAGGGCGATTCCCGAAATAGGCCTCAGGGCGATTCCTGGAATCAGCCTCTCGCTGCGGGAGGGCGATTCCCGGAATCGACCTCCCGTGGTGGGAGGGCGATTCCCGGAATCGGCCTCCCGCCGCTGGAGGACGATTCCATGAATCGGCCTCCCACCCAGGTGGTGGCAGAGGCCAACCGCTAGGCCGTCCGGGAGGCTGCATGCCGCTAGAGGACGATTCCCGGAATCGGCCTCCGCCGCCACCTGGGCGGGAGGCCGATTGGCGGCGCCTCCAAGATCAAAAAATTCTTTTTTTTTTTTTTTAATTCAAAAAATTTAAAATTTTTAATTTTTAATTCAAGTTTTTTATTTTAAATTTAATTTGTTTTAATTATTTTTGTTTTTTTTTTTTTTTAATTTAATATTTTAGATTAATTATTTTTTTAAATTTAAAATTTATTTATTAAATTTATTAAATTTTAATTAATTTAATTTTTTTTTTTAATCTTTTAGTTTATTTAGTTTTTCATTTTTAAAGTTTATAAATTGTTTCATTAAAAAAAATATTTGTTTTTTAATTATTTGCACATGGTTTTTTTCATTTTTTTTTGTTTTTTAATGATAGTTTTTTTTTTTTTTTTTTTAATTTTCTTTTTCAATTTTAATTATTATTATTATTATTATTATTTTAAATTCTTTTATTTTAATTTTAAAAATTTGTATTTTTGTTTTTCTTATTATTATTATTATTCTAATTTAATTTTTTAAATTTAATTTTTTCTTTTTGTATTTTATTTTTTTTATCTAAATTTTAATTTTCTAATTTAAATTATTTTTAAATTTTCTATTTTAATTTTTTTTTTTAATGATATGGTTTTTTTTAAATTTAAATTTTTTTTTTTTTTGGTTTTTTTTTTTTTTGTTTTTTTATTTAAATTATGTGTTTTTTTTTTCAAATTTTATCATTTCTTTTGATATAATTTTCGAATATATATATATATATATTATTTTTTATTTTTTATTTTTACGAGTTAATTTTGTTTTTTTTTACAATTTATTGGTTTTTTTTTATTGTTTATATATATATATATATTATTTAAGTTTTGTGTTTTATTACCAACATGAAAATCACCACTCTAAAAAAAAAGGTTGATGCTGCATCAATACGTTTCAAAATTAGCATGAAAATCACCACTCTAAAAAAAAAAAGTTTATGCTGCATCAATACGTTTCAAAATTAGCATGAAAATCACCACTCTAAAAAAAAAAGTTGATGCTGCATCAATACGTTTCAAAATTAGCATGAAAATCACTAACATTTAAAAAAAAAATATTCATACTTCATAAATAAAAATATTAGAGTGTCAAAAATGTGCTAAAAAAAAAAAAGGGTGATTCTGCATCACCACTTTTCAAAATCGGGTGCTTTTTATGCTACCAAAAAAAGTAGGTAACAATGCGGTTACCTATTTCATCGGTAACAGTGTTTGGCGGGAAGAACCACCATATTCCAAAAATGGATATGAGGAAGTTTGATGGAAAGGATCCTATAACATGGATACTACAGATGGAGTAATATTTTGATCTCCATAATGTGCAAAACACACAAAAGGTACACATTGCAACTTTACATTTAGAACAAAATACATTTGTATGGTATCGATGGCTTTGCTCCCGTAAAAAAATTTTCACTTGGTCAATTTTTACGGAGGAAATGATAGCACATTTTGAGGATACAAATAGCAACACCGTCTTTAGCCAATTGATAAATCTCAAACAAATGGGTTTAGTGGGGGAGCACATTGAGGACTTCCAAAAATTGAATATAAGGGTAACTGATATTCCAGAGGAACACAGGATTGATCTCTTCATAGGTACTTTAAAGGATAACATCCAACATGAAGTTCGCATTTTGGAACTTGATTCATTGGAGTAGGCATTCAGGTTGGCAAGAAAAATTGAATGTAAAATTTTGGCGACAAGGAAGCCTACCACTCACTTCTATAAAGAAGGAAGTGTTGCTACACCTAGATTTCCACAACCTACAAGGTTGACACCACAAAAATTGGAAGAAAAAAGAGAAAAAGGGCTTTGCTACAGTTGTGATAGCAAATAAACTAAAGGTCATAAGTGTGCTGAGAAGAAATTATTTTACATAGATTGTGAAGAGGAAGAAGAAAATGAACAAGAAGAGGATATACACCAGGAACCAACCCTAGAAGAGGAAGAAATGAGTCCGACCATATCGTATAATGCATTGGCAGGAATTACCACTCCTCAAACTCTCAAGATAGAAGGACATATCAAGAAGAAAAAGGTAATAGTGTTGATTGATTCAGGTAGCACCCATAATTTTATTCATTGTAAGGTAGCAAAGGAATTGAATTGTTTCCTATACCCAGCACCAGAATGTCAAGTGATGGTTTCAAATGGAGGAACTATAAATTGCTTTGGAAAATGCCATAATATCAAGCTAACCATGGGGGAATATGTATTGACTAGTCCAATGCTTTCCATTCCTATGGGAGGTGCCGATGTTGTACTAGGAGTACAATGGTTACAATCTTTGGGGACGGTAGCTTTTAATTTTCAAGAACTTTTCTTGAAATTTTTTTCAGAAGGAAAGGAAGTCGAATTACGGGGTATTGAAGGGAAGCCAGGAAGGATAATAAGCTCTAATGTCATGAAAAAGCTTCTAAAGAAATAAAAACGAGGCGTAATTGCACAATTATGCTCACTAGAAGTTCCGACATCAAAATCATCTATTTCTGCAGATCTCCAACAAGTCTTGGACAATCATTTCAAGGTGTTTGAAACTCCCAAAGGACTCCCACCTATTCATGATCATGATCATGCTATTCATTTGATTCCAGGAAGTGTTCCTCCAAACATCAGGCCTTATATATATCCTTATGTCTAAAAGAGCGAAATTGAACGTATGATTGCAGAAATGTTAGAGGCGGGTATAATTCAACCTAGTCAAAGTTCTTTCTCTGCTCCTGTAGTATTGGTACACAAGAAGGATGGATCATGGCGAATGTGTCCGGATTATAGGGAGCTCAATAAGCTCACCATTAAAGACAAATTTCCCATTCCTGTGATCGATGAATTATTGGATGAATTACATGGAGCAATTTATTTTACCAAGTTGGATCTTCGTTCAGGATATCATCAAATTAGAATGAAGACTGAAGATATTCCAAAAACAGCATTTCGAACTCATGAGGGTCATTATGAATTTTTGGTCATGCCTTTGGCCTTACCAATGCACCTTCTACATTTCAAGGGTTGATGAATTCCATTTTCAAACCCTTCCTTAGAAAATTTGTGCTAGTATTTTTTGAGGATATACTAATCTACAACAGGTCTTGGAAGGATCATGTTGAACATGTTGACAGGGTGCTCAAACTATTGCAGGAGAAACAATTATATGAAAAAACATCCAAATGTTTCTTTGGAGTACAAGAGGTGGAATATCTGGGTCATATTGTATCTCATGAGGGTGTTAAGGTAGACCCTAACAAAATTAAAGCCTTTAAGGAATGGAAAGTCCCCACAACCATAAAGCAGTTGCGAGGATTTCTCGGGTTAACAGGGTATTATCGCAAGTTTGTTAAGAATTATGGGAGAATAGCAGCATCTCTAACAACATTATTGAAGAAATATGCATTTTCATGGACTCCTGAAGCAACTAAGGCCTTTGAACATCTTAAAGAGGCAATGTGCCTAGCACCGGTCTTAGCTACGCCAGACTTCACAAAAACCTTTATTGTGGAATGTGATGCCTCAGAAAATGGAATTGGTGCAGTTTTAATGCAGGAAGGAAGACCCATTTCTTTTGAAAGTCATCCAATCAAAGGAAAGTATTTACAGAAACCTATTTATGAGAAGGAAATGTTAGCAATACTAAATGCACTAAAGAAATGGCGAACTTACCTAATGGGAAGACACTTCAAGGTAAAAACTGATCATGATAGTCTTAAACACTTTTTGAAACAAAGACTATCATCAGAAGAGCAGCAAAAATGGGTCACAAAGATGTTGGGTTATGACTTTGAAATAATCTACAAAAAAGGAAAGCTTAATGTTGTTGCAGATGCACTCTCAAGAAAGAATGAATAGGTGGAAGCATTTCTTTGTGCCATTTCTATTATCCAACCAGATTGGATAACTGAAGCAAGAGATGAATGGAAGAAGGAAAAATATGTATGGACACTCATTCAAAAGTTGCAGCAAGATCCTAGTACATCCGATACATTTAGTTGGAAAAATGATTCCTTATGGTACAAAGATCGCTTATATCTTTGTAAGAATTCCCAACTAAAACAAAAGATTCTTCTGGAATTGCACACTTCTCCTTTAGGAGGGCACTCAGGATTTTTAAAAACTTACCACAGGGTGAAGAAAGAATTTTTTTGGGATGGCCTTAAATCTGATATTCAAAAGTTTGTGGCAGAATGTTTGGTTTGCCAGCAGAATAAAGTTGAGACAATTAAGACCTCAGGACTTCTACAACCTTTATCCATTCCAAGTCAACGTTGGGAAGAAATTTGAATGGATTTTATCACAGGTTTACCTAAGTCCGAAGGAAAGAGTGTCATCATGGTGGTAGTTGATAGACTTACCAAGTATGCACACTTTTGTGCTTTATCTCATCCATTTAAAGCAAGTACAGTTGATACTACATTTATGGACACAATTCAAAATCTACATGGAAACCCAAGGGTTATTGTGAGCAACAGAGATCCCATTTTTACTGGAAATTTTTGGACAGAGTTATTTTCTTGTTTGGGTACTCAATTAGCTCATATATCATCTTATCATCCTCAATATGATGGCCAAACTGAGATAGTAAATAAATGTTTGGAATGATATCTTCGTTGTTTTGTATCTGATAAACAAACACAATGGGTCAAGTGGTTACCTCTCGCTAAATGGTGGTATAACACTTCCTTCCATACTGCAGAAAAAATGACCCCATTTATGGCACTTTATGGATATCATCCACCATCCATCACATCATCTTTAAAATAAAATTTGAAGGATCAAGCAGTGGAAGATCACATCGAGCATCAATAAGAAGTTCTCCAACTCTTAAAGGATAACCTGAATTTGGCATAAAATCGAAGTTCTTCATGAGTGCATCTAGTTTTCCATGTTTCATGCTTAAAGAAGGTTATAGGTGAAAATCTTCCAGTTCAAACAATATTTCCAGAACTTGATGAGGAAGGAAAAATCATATTGGAACCTGAAGCGATCACGGAAACAAGAACTCAACAATGTTTGAATTGATCAATTTCAGAGTATCTCATCAAGTGGAAGAACTTACCCACTGAAGATTCTACATGGGAGGATGAGAATTTTATACAGAAGCACCCAGAGCTACTCAAGCATTGAGGACAACGCTTTTTTGAAGGAGGGGGCATGTTAGGTCCCTATATTACTAGTATAGTCCCTTATTGTTGTTAGTGTAACCCCCTTATTGTTATTATTGTACCCCTGTAACCCCCATATTGTTATTATTGTGCCCTTAAATTATTATTGTTAGGTCGGCCAGGATTACATTGTGGCCCCATGGACTCCTATATATAGAAAGGAGGTTTTGTAATTTGTATCATCCAAGAATTGTTCATTCATGTAATGTATTGGAGGTTTCCCCCTCGAAATGGCTTATTTATAAGGCGTTGATATATCTTTTCTTCTATATTTGGAGTTGGCTTCATAACATAGAGCCCATTCTAGGGCTCAACCAATTGGTTTCCTTTGTAATATGTTAGCTCATAGTCTCCTCTTCCAATACTCTTTGAATGATATAGGGCCCATGCCACATTGGCTCGAGTTTTTTGACTCCCAATTTATCGTGGGCTTGGTCGTGATGCAGGACCAAGTCACCTTCAGATAAAATGTGAGGGTTGAAGGATTTGTCATATTGAGTTTTAACTCATCTTTTTTGTGCTTCAGTGACTAAAGATGCAAGTATTCGGGTTTCATCGAGATGTTTGAGGTAAATAAAATGTTCCTCTTCTGGTGAAATGCCAGGAAGTAGTTCAACGACTAGCTTTAGAGAAGGAATTTCACACTCGATCATGAGTGTGGCCTTTAGACCATATACCAATTGGAATGGTCTGAATCTAGTGGCAGTCTCAGTGGAAGTTTGGTAAGCCCATAGAGCTAAGAATAGCATGATATGCCAATATTTTTTGTGCTTCCCAATGGTTCAATGAAGCATGGTCACCAAAACTTTGTTGACAGCTTCAACCTCGCCTTTAGCCTGTGGATAATAAGAACTGGAGCTATGGTGATGTAACCCCAACTGAGTAGCTAGATCTTTCATCATATGATTTCGAAACTGAGAGCCATGATAAGTGAAAATTCCTTTCGAGACACTGAATCGAGCTATGACATGATTGAATAGGAATTATGCTGCAACTAGACCTTTATTATAGTCTGTAGGATTTACTTCGTCCCATTTAGTGAAATAATCGACGGCAACGATAATATAAGTATTCCCCCCATAAGAGCAAGGGTATAGGTCATGAAATCTATGTCCCATTTCTCAAAGGGTCTGACGGCCACAACTGGGTGCAAGGGTGAGGGTGGGGTGCGCTCTTTCTGAGAGTAGATTTGGTAGTCATGGCATTTTTGCACCACAAAAATGAGTTCTTTAAAGATAGACGACCAAATATACCCTATGTGAAGGATTTTTTAGGCAGTAGCATAACCGGACCTATAACCAACACAGGCCCTGGAGTGGCAGTCATTGAGAACTTTCTCATCTTCCTCGAGAGTTAAATATCAATAGAGGATAGAGTCAACACCAGTTTCATATAGAGTGTCCCAAATGATATGGTAAGGTTGGGACTGGTAGCGAATCTGTCGTCGCTCAGAGTGCATTAGATATGGTAGAAACGTTTGGGTCTAGAGATAAATGATGATGTCTTTATACAATGAATCAAGAGTACTAATGAGAAAGAGGAATTCATCTAAAATCGACTCATCAAGAGGAGTGGTATCATCCGCGGTAGGAAGATCACAAATCAACTTAGCAAAGAACAGAGATTTCTTAGACTTAGAGGTAGTGAAATCTAAGTCAAACTCTTGAAGGATGAAAATCCATTTCAAGTACTTTCCCCAAGAAATTGATGGATGAGAATGTAAGTCATGGGGTTACAATCAGAAAGAAGCAATTTTTTGCACAGGAGAATGTTATGACAAAAACACTGAACAACATGGACAACATCCTTTGCGAGTTTCTCTACATGAGCATATTGGGTCTCAGTATCAAAGAGATTGTGTCTCAATTAGTACACTACATGCTCTTGACCATCGTCATCGTCCTAAACCAACACCATACTGATATTTTCGTCTACTGTGGAAAAATATAGACAGTAATCACAGTGATAATTGGGAGGATGCAGTAGAGGCGCACTAATGAGGGCTCGTTTCAAGGCATCATAAGAGCTTTAGGAAATTTTGTCCCTGTAATATTTCCAATTAGCTATAAGCTAGTTGGAATATTAATTTTTGTTTTTTCTTCTTAGTTTTATGAAGAAGAGGGTATAGAGACTCATAAATCTCCTAAGTAGGAATAAAATCACTGCTAATGTGAATGGAGATCATTTTAGTGGCTTGATAAAGCACCCTTGTGTGTGAAAAGGGGCTGGAGCATGTAGACTGGGTCAACCTTGACCAAATCAAAAATTCTAATATGGAAGGAGTGGCATTCATTATGGGACAACGCAGTTTTGGAGGGAGACTCCATGCATGGAAGTAGTGGCTTTAATGAGTAGGGCCCAAGGTGGGGAAGCTCACCAATTATATAAGGAAGGGGATGGCAGCGATTGTGGGTAGGTTGTTGATTATTATTTTTTTATGGTCTATATGATTTTTTTCTCTCTTCAGTTGTTTAGCTAAGACTGCAGTGTTGTTTAGCACAGGGTGTTCCCGAGCAGTAATCCCACCTTCATCCTCGGGGGACTTCCAGTGCCTACTCAAGAGAAGTATATGCACTATATTTCCACATTTCAAGATTAGGCCGAGCTCCATATTTCTTCTACAGTGTAGTTTCTGTAGAGGTTTGAGCTATGTTGCAGGGTGCAGCAATGCAGAATTCAATTGGGTGATTTATGAGCTAGATTTCAGTGGAGGAAGGTTTCCTTCCATTAGGAGGCTAGTAAAGAAGGCCCTTGAACCTTATTGCAACATTTGGCAGCAGGCCACACTATTATTTTCCCCTACAGCTCTATTTTAGTCATGTACTATGTTATTTTAGGGAGGAGTTGCAGGGGTGGTTTCAATACACCATTTGGGGAGAAGGTTTTCCAGTGAAGGGATCAGCCTTTCATCTGGAGAGTCTATTGGAGGAAGCTTCATTATTTGCTATTACAGATCATCCACATATTTTCGGTTTTTTTTTTTCAGTGAATCTTCAGCCCTAGGGCTTTGGTTCATTTCTTTTATATTGGTGTATTTCTAGAAACCCTCTTAGGTTCTTGTTGGAGGTTGTTATAGAGCCTAGATCTTCTTTTTCTGTATCTCTTGAGGCATATATCAACCCATTGTATCATTGTATGTTCATATGTTGTAGCAGTGTTCTTATGACTGTGCTATAGCAGTCTTCCGTGTTGAAGATTGCAACAAGAAATAGTGAAGGAGGCATCCTGAAACATCTTTCCTGATCCTAGTTGGAAAGTGATCACCAAAACTAGGTGGGGGCTACACAGGTGATTTTTGTCGCAAAGTCTATTTTTAGACTATGTATATTTTTAGACATATGGAGCATATTCTATAAGTTGCGGGATGCTATTTATGGATGGTTGGTCAAGTTGGAAAAATAGATGGATTTCTATTTTTAGACATATTGGGCGGAATCTATTTTTAGATTGCTAGTCTATAAATAGATATGTCGAATATTATTAGCTCTTAATAATATTTGGACTCTAAACATTTTCTTATTCTCTTGGAGCACTTCAGTTAAGTGCACAAATGTGGCACCGGAGCTGACAGAAGGAATTATGCTATTCCCGAGGGTTATGTGGAGCTATTGCATGGATACTTTAGTTAGAACTCATGTGACAGAGTTTGGTGGAGTTGATTGAGGAATTTAATGGAGTTGTGTTCAGTTTAACTAATCTAAACATAGTTGAGCTATTTGTATCTAGTTTAACTGATTGATACAATTAGTGAGAGTGGTGTGAATTAATTATTAATTAATTCACTAATTATAAACTCATTAATCAACTACAGAATACATCAGTTAACTTCAGTGCATGGACAGTTTCAATGGAGACCAGTGAAAAGATAGGTGAAAGGGCAAGTGTGACTATCAATTGTGACTATAAGTGATGCATGGTTTGCATCCAACACTTAGTAGAGATTCCTATAAATACTGCGTGAGAAAGGCTGGGGTAATTCATTCTCATCAAGAGGCATTCTTCAGCAGGGATTGCGGAGTAGAGGCAGGCTAAAGGCTGGGAAAGATCGATGCATGGGATTTGCAAGATTGGGCCTGATTAGTGTGTAGCAAGTGGAGATTATATTGAGAGCTTGTGAGGAGCTTTGTATGATGATTGTTACATGATCTCTATGACATATATAATATACAGATAGTTGGGGTTTTTAGCTTTAAGCTTTCCCATTACATATTGTGTTCATATGTGTGAATTTTTATGGCTTTAATGTGTGTATGCAATTGATTTTATTTCCGCATGTGATGATCAATGGTAGAAGAGGTTTTGTATTGTGCATGAAGATAAAACAGTGTGTGATCAGGAGAATCTCGGTGGATAACATATCAGTTATTCAAATTTCTACATTCTGGCATTTTGGAATAGTAGCAGTGCCTCATTCTTGAGGGGATTTACTTATTGGAGGCTTATTAGTTCATGTTGTATGGTTTATACCTCATTGTATTGCACTTATTAGCTGTTGATCTACATAATAAAATGGCTCCATGTTGGTATCATATATTGATGTGATGTTATACGCTGTTATTTCCATGTTTATGTCTTGTATTGCTACTTTTCCCATTTGGGAATATTACAGTGGTATCATAGCATAATCTTGGCTCAGCCTATGCATCTTAAGCCAATATGTCACGAGAATAAGGAGATCCTATCACAAATAGAGAGAAGAGGTATCTCAGAAGAAACTAGATATATGATTATACATATGATAAAAAAGACAACGGTAAAACCCCTTTATCAGTAGAAGGTGAGGAGAAGGAGTTTCCTAAGCTTCTTCTTTGAACTATGCAAGACATTGCAAGAGAAATAAAGGAGATGAGGATGGATAGACATAAATAATCCCCTAATTGGTTTCTACATGGTGAAGGCTCCGAAATTTCTCATCACTGGAGTGATCAACCAGTGAAGCAGCAGGTTTCCCAACGCTCTACAATGCCTACATTTTTAGCAGTGGGAAATGGAGGGTTTCAAGAACAAGAAACTCTTAAAGATTATTTTCTTGAGTATGATTCTCAATCTCAAAGATTCAAAGACCATTTGTGCTTTCAAGAGTTTCGTCAAATCAAGGACAATAGGAGACCCTGACATCACAATAGAGGTGGAGGATTCATACAGAATCGTGATCTACTTCGGACTATGGGCAGATTTTTCTTAAAAAAAATTGATGGGTCATCAAAATACACTGCCAAATCATGGGTAGAGAAGATATACATCTACTTCCAACTGATCCAAGTACTGGAGATGGGGGCCATCAAAATAGCAGCGCTGCACCTTGAGGGTGAATCACATGATTGTTGGTTTCATGGACTTTCTACATTGGTTCATGCCAATGTGACTGCATATTCAGAGTTCACAAGGAGGTTGGTGGAGAGGTTTGATCGAAGAGACCCGGAAGCACCTTTCATGGGGCTAGCTAGGCTCAAAGAATCAGGTAATCTAGAAACTTATATTTCAAAATTTTTAAAACTTTCTGTTATGGTTCCTGATTATTCTGCACCAAGGAGGGTCTATATGTTTATTGATGGGCTAGGAGAACCTCTACATGGGTTGGTGAAATCTACCAAACCCACTACCCTTCAAGATGCCATTGAAAGGGCTAGAGATATAGAAGATTCCTTGCCAAAAGCAAAGACAACATTTCAGCAAAATCCCACTTTCTCATCAAAGGGAAAAGATAAGAAGGCTCCTCTTTCAAAGAAGAGCCAAAACAAATTACCTCTTAGTGAATATGTCTGAAGGGATTTGAGGAGAAGGAAGCTTTGCTTCACATGCCAAGAACCATGGGCACCCGGACATAGATATGCAGCAGGAAAGGCACACTATATAGAGGTATTTTCAGATGATGAGGATGATGAAGAAGAAGAACCAGAAGGAGGTCATAGCGATGGGATAGCAGGAGGGGATCCACCACCACAAGGAGGTGGGAATGGAGAATTTTCTCCAATTGGAGGTGCTCTTGCATCATTCAAAGGAGTACCCAAGTACTTGACCTTGAGGGTTATAGGTTCTATTCAGGATCAGAGGGTTTTAGTTTTTATTGAGAGTGGGGCTACCCACAACTTTATTGATGCCCAAATAGTGCAAAGGAGGGCAATACCCACTGATGATTTTGAGGGATTTTAAGTTTTGGTCCCAAGAGCTAGAACTATGCAGTGCATGCATTATGTTCCATATTTATCTGTCACCATGGGGACATATATCCAAGAGGAGTGGGAACATTGGGAGGTCTTGGTACAGTGTTGAGAGTCTTGGGTAGACTCAAGGAGGAGGGAGACATCCTCCCAACATCATCATCACCCACTCTCACCCCAAATATTGTGATGAGAAAGGAGCAGCAGAGGGAGGATAGCAGCATACTGGTATGTGAATTTGGCATGGGAGATGTCAAAGAAGGGGTCAGCCACATGACAAATGCTTTATATGGTAGATCATCAACACTGTCACTATGGATGATATATCCTTATTAGAAATCCCAGTTGTTGGTGGATTATTCCAAGGATCTTTTTACATGCATGATACTTGATGACCAACTATTAGAGGAGGGATATTCAGTAAGATATGGGGTCATCTACTATCAGAGTAGGATGTTCTTATCTAGAGCATCCAAGCTCAAGGAGAAGTTACTACATGTAGCACATGAAGATTATCTCTTCAGCCACACTTATTCCATGAGAGCATGCCAGACCATCATGGAGGGATATACTTAGGAAGGCTTTGGAGATGAGATATATCAACAATTGAGGAGATGCATGGATCATGTGGAGATGGAGGAGATACATAACTCTTTGATGGAGTTATCACAACCACCTCTTTCCTCTTTGGGAATGAGAGGGGATCTATCTATGAGCCACTCCATTTATGTGAACAAAGCATATGGTAAGGATCATGTTTGTGTGCATAATGATTTACTTGATGAATTTTTTCATTCCTTTACCATAAATATGCAGAAAATTGCTCCAAGTGGGGGCATTATTCCTTATAAACTTTATAGTCAACTTGGGGCCATAAATAGTGTTTATCATGGTCACTCCCTAGGAGGATATAGGCAAATGATATATCCTTCAGGGTGTACTCCAAAGGCACAAAACATCACTCACCTTCTCAAATCATGTGAGAAGACTATGGAAGCAAGTAAGTGGTGGGAAAACCACTTATTATATCTTTATCTAAGGAAGTCAGGAGATATATTGTGTTGTTTCCACATGTGGGACTATGATCCTCCTCCAATATTGCATATTGTAGCTTATGCATCCTTGGTTTTGATCCCATAAATTGATGATGTCCTTATTATTATTGTGGGAATGAATGGAGTAAGGATGCAAGGATTGAACATGCCCATTGGGAGTGAGATGCTCCATGTTTCTTATGCTTCATGTTTCAGGGAGAACATTGGGTAAACCATGATTGCTACATTGGATCTTTTTCTTCCTTATTAGGTGATTCATTGGCATCTCATGAGTACTTGGGAGGAGCATTTCATGGAGGGATTGATTAGAAGACACTTGGTATATGAGGAGAACTTGTCACATGTAGGTGTCACCAAGGAAGGAGGAGAAGAGTTGAAGCACTCACCTTTATAGTTTCTTGAGGAAAAACAACATTTGGGAGGGGAGGACTGTAGTATTCCCAATTAGCTACAAGCTAGTTGGAATATTAATTTTTTTTTTTGCTTCTTAGTTTGATGAATAAGAGGATATGGAGACCCATAAATCTCCTTAGTAGGAATAAAATCACTGCTAATGTGAATGGAGATCATTTTAGTGGCTTGATAAAGCACCTTTGTGTGTGAAAAGGGGTTGGAGCATGTAGACTGGGTCAACCTTGACCAAATCAATAGCACTAGTATGGAAGGAGTGGCATTCATTGTGGGACAACGCAGTTTTGGAGGGAGACTCCATGCATGGAAGTAGTGGATTTAATGAATAGGGCCCAAAGTGAGGAAGCTAACCAAGCATATAAGGAAGGGGATGACAGCCATTGTGGGTAGGTTGTTGATTATTATCTTGATATGGTATGTATGATTGTTTTCTCTCTTCAGCTGTTTCGCTAAGACTGCAGTGTTGTTTAGCACATGGTGTTCCCGAGCAGGAATCCCACCTTCATCCTCGGGGGACTTCAAGTGCCTACTCAGGAGAAGTATATGCACTATATTTCCACATTCCTACATCAAGCCAAGCTCCATCTTTCTTCTACAGTGCAATTTCTGTAGAGGGTTGTGTTGTGTTTCAAGGTGCAGTAGTGGAGAATTCAATTGGGTGATTTATGAGCTAGATTTCAGTGGAGGAAGGTTTCCTTCCATTGGGAGGCTAGTAAGGAAGGCCCTTGAGCCTTATTGTAGCATTTGGCACCAGGCCACACTATCATTTGCCCCTACAACATGGTTTCAGTCTTGGACTGCATTATTTTAGGGAGGAGTTGCAGGGGTGGTTTCAGTACACCATTTGGGGAGAAGGTTTTCCAGTGAAGGGATCATCCTTTCATCTGCAAATTCTATTGGAGGAAGCTTCATTCTTTGCTATATCGGATCATCGACATATTTTCAGTTATTTGTTTGCAGTGAATCTTCAGCCCTAGGGCTTTGGTTCATTTCTTGTATATTGGTGTATTATTGGAAACCCTCTTGGGTTCTTGTTGGAGGTTGCTATAGAGCCTAGATCTTCATTTTATATATCTCTTAAGGCTTATATCAGCCCATTGTATCATTGTATGTTCATATGCTATAACAATGCTCTTATGACTGCATTGTAGCAGTCTTCCGGCATTTTGGTATTGTAGTGATGCCTCATTCTTAAGGGGAGTTACTTATTGGAGGATTATTAGTTCATGTTGTATGGTTTATGCCTCATTGTATTGCACTTATTAGCTGCTGATATATATAATAAAAAGACTCCATGTCGGTCTCATATATTTTTGTGATGTTATACACTGCTATTTCCATTTTTATGTCTTGTATTTCTTCTTTTCCCATTTGGGAATATTACAGTCCCATATGAATGGGATTCCTTTTTTCAATAAAGCCTTTGGCAAGCTCAGCATAATTCAGTACAAAGCTACGGAGGAAATTGGCTTTCCCCTACAAGCTTTGTAATTGATGAATAGAAGAGGGAGGAGGAAAATTGATGATTGCCTCGACTTTAAGAGGATTGATGCGGATGCCTTCTTTGGACACCACAAAACCTAAGAATCGACCAGATTCGATGTAGAAGATCAACTTATGAGGGTTCAACCTGATATTATAGTGTCAAAAATGAAGAAATATGGCTCTGAGGTGTTCTGGGTGATCTCGACATTTCACGGAATGAGCAGGAAGGTTGTCGAGATATGGCTAAACTGTGTGCTTGATGTCATGAAAAGCATATGACATAGCTCGCTAGAAGGTGGCCTTGACATTCTTCAATCCAAAAGGGAGATTTTTGTAGGCAAATGTCCCCCACAGACAGATAAACGTTGTTTTTTGCTGATCAATTGTAGTAATGTTAATCTGGTTATAGCCAGAAAAATCGTCCATAAAGGAAAAAATCTCACTCTCAGCACACTCATCAATGATTTGGTCTATAAAAGGATTGGGGTTATTATCCTTAGGTTACACTCTATTGATATCATGGTAATCCATGCAAACCCAGATGGTCCCTTGTTTCTTAGTAAGAGGAACAATATTTTAGACCCAATCTATCAATGGTATAGGATAAATAAAACTAGCTTTGATAAGTTTTTCAACTTCACCCTTTATGACAGCAACCTTTCTTGGGTGAACAGGACAAAGCCATTAGCGAACAAGCTTCGAGTCTGGATACGTAGGAATTTCATGCACGATAATACTCAGATCAATGCCAAGCATCTCTTCATATGAACATGAGAAGACATCGTGAAATTCCTGGAAAATATCGGTGTATATATTGATCTCGTCCAGAGAAAAAGATGCACATGTGTGAACATTCTCAACAATCCTGGTTTGACAGAGATGTCGATTGCGATGGATGGAGTAATATTTCCCATGTTCCCTTCATAAAACACTTCATGAATCAAGATTATATTTTGAAATGGGCCAGTCGGTACAGACGAAGCATGGGATTATAGACAGGCGAATATGCCACCTAGGGTTGGGAGAAATGAGGAACAATGATTTCCATCATCCCATGGGGAAAATATCATTCAAGGGATCATCAAATTCCCAAGAACCAAACTAGGGATACTACGCATAAGTGTCCAGAGAAGAAACCAATTGGTCGTTGGTTCCGGATGCAGCCTTAGAGGCCATGAGAATACTAAGTGTGGGGTCGGTGAAAGACTAATGCAGCTGAAGTAGGCTGACCACTCGAAGGAATGGTGCCAATGATAGTTTTCATCGGTTGTGAAGACCATGTCCCACTTAGACTAGCATTAGGTTGTCCCACCCCAGGAATCAGTCCACAGTTCAGTGGCCCCCCACCCGAGAGGGGAGGTACGTAAAGAGGATGTGTTGGTTTTTTACATGTTGTGCAGATTTTTGTCTAATACATGATTTTCTAATGTATATGTTAATGTGTTTAAATGTCTTGGAATATGGTGATATTTAATAAAATAAAAATTCCTTTCCAATAATCGAACACGAAAATACATACGCAAAATTTGAGGATTTCACACAGAATAATGGCCATTTACTATAACACAACGAGTTGTGAGTCTAATTTAACAACCAAATCTCTAATTTCGAGTTCGATAGCATCTGATAATAGCTTGATAACTGCACTATATTCGACAATATTTTTAGTTGTTTGACCCAAACAAATACCTTGTAAATTAATCAACTCGCCATCAGGGGAAAAGAGTGCCCATGTTGCGGAAAACAAGTTTTGTGTGCTACGGCAAGCGCCATCAGAAAAACTGACGTAATGATTTGATGACATCTACAAACCAAGTGAAACACAAGGTGAGAAGAAAAAACATGTTTGCAAAGCAAACAATCACACCAAAAATGTAATCAAATCACACTAATGAATAAAACACTAATGTACAAAGCATCACACTCATGATTAAGTGTAATACTCATTCAGATAGAGCCCATTCTAGGGCGCAACCAATTGGTTGCCTTCATAATCTGCTAGCTCATAGGCTCCTATTTCCAATACTCGTTGAATGATATAGGGCCCATGCCACATTGGCTCGAGTTTTCCAACTCCTAATTTATCGTGGGCTTGGTCGTAAAGTTGGACCAAGTCACCTTCGAAGAAAACGCGAGGGTTGAATTATTTGTAATATTGAGCTTTAACTTGTCTTTTTTGTGCTTCGATGACTAAAGAAGAAAGTCTTCGAGTCTCATTGCGACGTTCAAGGTAAAGAAAATGTTCCTCTTCTGGTGAAGTACCAGGAAGTAGTTCGACGGCTAGCTTCACAGAAGAAAATTCACACTCAATCAGGAGTGTGGCATCTATACCATACGCCAATTGGAATGGTTTGGATCTAGTGGAAATATTAGTGGAAGTTTGGTAAGCCCACAAATATGAGAAGAGCAGGAGATTATAATCTCATTTGTACTTCCCAATGGTCCGTTGAAGCATGGTCACCAAAACTTTGTTGACAGCTACAACCTGTCCATTGGCTTGTGGATAATAAGGAGTGGAGCTATCATGATGTAACCCCAACTTAGAAGTGAGCTCTGTCATCATATGATTTTGAAAATGAGAGCCATGATCAGTGACAATTACTTTAGGGACACCGAACCGAGATATGACATGATTACACAGGAACTGCACCATAGTTAGACCTTGATTGTCGTATGTAGGCATCAATTTAGCCCATATAGTGAAATAATCAATGATAATGATAATATAAGTATTCCCCCTGGAAGAGCAAGGGTTATAGGTCATGAAATCTATGCCTTGTTTTGCAAATGGTCCGACGGTCACAACTAGGTGCAAGAGTGAGGGTGGGGCGCGCTCTTTCCGAGAGTAGATTTGGAAATCATGGCATTTTTGCACCACAAAAATGATTCTTTAAATATAGACGGCCAAATATACCCTATGCGAAAGATTTTTTGGTCGGTAGCATAACTAGACATGTGACCACCACAGGCCCTGGAGTGGTAGTAATTGAAAACTTTCTCAACTTCCATGAAAATCAAACATTGAAAAACGACAGAGTCAACACTAGTGTGATATAGAGTGTCCCCAATGATACAGTAAGGTTGGGACAGGTAGCGAATCTTTCGTCGCTCAGAGTACAATAGCTCTGGCCAAAAAGTTTTGGTCTAGAGATAAACGAGGATGTATCCATACCATGGAACAAGAGTACTGATGAGAAAGAGGGATTCATCTAGAATAGACTCATCAAGAGGAGTGGGATCAACCGTGGTAGGAAGATCACAAATTAACTCAGCAAAGACCAGGAATTTCTTAGAATTAGCAGCAATTTATTCTAAGTCAAACTCTTGAAGGATGAAAATCCATTTCGAGTAATTTCCCCCAAGAAACTAATGCATGAGAATTTAATTCATGGGGTTGCAATGAGAAATCAATAAATTTTTGCACAGGAGAATGTATTGACAAAAATGTTAAACAACATGGACAACAGCCAGCGCGAGTTTCTCTACATGAGCATAATGTTTCTCAGTATCAAAGAGATTGTGGATCAATTAGTACACTACATGCTCTTTACCATATTCGTCATCTTGAACCAACACCATATCTATAGTGTTGTCTACCGCGGCCAAATACAGATAGTAATCACGGTGATAATTGGAAGGATGCAGTAGAGGAGCACTGATGAGGGCTCATTTCAAAGCATCGAAAGAGATTGAGGAAATTTTGTCCCATATGAATGGGATTCCCTTTTTCAATAAACGAGAAAAGCCTTTGGCAAGCTCAACATAATTCATTACGAAGTGGTGAAGGAAATTGGCTTTCCCCTACAAGCTTTGTAGTTGATGAATAAAAGAGGGAGGAGGCAAATTGATGATTGCCTCGATTTTAAGAGGATCGATGAAGATGCCTTCTTCGGACACCACGAAACCCAATATTCGACCTGATTCGATGTATAATACACACTTATGAGGTTTCAACCTGATATTATAGTTTCAACAACGAAGAAAGATGGCTCTGAGGTGTTCCAGGTGATCTCGACATTTCACGAAATGAGTAGGACGATCATCAAGATATGGTTTAACTATGTGCTTGATGTCATGAAAATCATATGGCATAGCTTGCTGGAAGGTGGACTCGAAATTATTCAATCCAAAAGGGAGTTTTTTTAGGCAAATTTCCCCCACGGACATATAAACGCGTTTTGTGTTGATCAGTCAGAGCAATGTTAATCTGGTTATAGCCAGAAAAATTGTCCATAAAGGAAAAAATCTGACTCCTAGCACACTCATCAATGATTTGGTCGATAAAAGGAGTGGGGTAATTATCCTTAGGACACACTCAATTGATATCATGGTAATCAACGCAAACCTGGATGGTCCCTTGTTTCTTAATAAGAGGAACAATATTTGAGACCCAATCTATCGATGGTATAGGATAAATAAAATTCGCTTTGAGAAGTTTCTCAACTTCACCCTTTATGGCAGAAGCCTTTCTTGGGTGCACGGGACGAAGTCATTGGCGTATGGGCTTCGAGTTCGGATAGGTAGGAATTTCATTCATGAAAATACTTGGATCAATTCCCAACATCTCTTTGTATGACCATGTGAGGACATTGAAAAATTCCTGGAAAATCTTGGTGTTGATCTTTATCTCATCCAGAGAATAAGATACACCAATGTGAACATTCTCAACAATCCCTGGTTTGACAGAGATGTTGACCAGGATGGTTGGAGTAATATTTCCCAAGTTCCCTTCAGACAACACTTCATGAATCAATATTGGATTCTGAAATGGTCCAGTCAGTACAGACGAAGCATGTGAATCCAGACAGGTGAAGATGCCACCTAGGGTTGGGAGAAACAAGGAATGATGATTTCCATCATCCATGAGGAAAGTCTCATTCTTGGGATCATCAAATTCCAAAAAACTAAACTAGGGAGACTGTGCATAAGTCTCTAGAGAAGAAACCAATCAGTCATTGGCTCTTGTCATTGGTTCTTTATGCAACCTCAAAGGCCATGAGAATAGTGAGTGTGGGGTTGGTGAAAAACTAATGCGGTTGAAGGAGGTTGACCACTTGAATGAATGGTGCCTATGACAATTTTCATTGGTTGTGAATACCATGTCCCACATAGACTAGCATTAGGATTTTCCCACCCCAAGAATGGGTCCAGAGTTTAGTGGCCCCCCACCTAAGAGGGGAGGTATGTAAAGAGGATTAGACTGCCCCCCAAGCATGGACTAAACTACACAGTCGCCAATTCTGTTGTCAAGGTAAATCCCCTCTGTGGCCAGAGGCGGTCTCTCTAGCCCTAGAGTGGGTCTAGCAACTTGAGATACTTTCTAATGTAAATCTTTCTTAGCTAATATTCAAAATGCGAAAATAAAAGAAATAGAAGTACCTTTTTCTTGATTTTATGTTTGAACCCATTGATGATGACCTTGATCTAAAATCCTTTTAGGTTTGTTCCATGCTACTGGTGGCACACGAATGCCTGTGGATGATCAAGAGGAAACAAAAAACGTAATCCAATACATAATAATCATTAAACATTATCTATCTAGCAGATCAAGGAGTACTAGAATATTTGCATAAAATATTATACAAATATAGAAAAAAAACATCATATGCTTTATTGATAGATATAAAAGGAATATCTTACAACCTAGGCCTTGATGTTGGAGGCCCCCCTTTGGTAAAAATCTGAGTCCTTCACCAAATCTCTAAAGCATTCCTTCTCCCGAACAAATTAGGCATTATCATAATGCAAGAATGTAAAGGGAACGAGAGCTCAGACTAGCCCAACATTGACCAACCAGTAGTGGAATTATGGGAACCAATTTATAGGAAGGGAGAAGAGGTTGGGAGCCCATGAAAGGAGGAGGAAGGTCCACTTTCTAAGGGATAAACCCCCATGGATGAGATTAAAGCTCTAAAATCATAGAGCTTGACTCTATCACCACCATTTAACAATCAACTCATTTCCTCGGAACTTCTATAGGTCAAATCTTCTCCTCCATTTGAGGAAACACTCCGAGAAAGGGATCAGCACAGTTTTGCAATAAATAAAGGCATTGGAAGCACTAAGCTAGAACTGTCAATCTGACTAAGTTCCTTTAGTAATATTCTAATGCAGTATTCTAAGAGTCTTTAGGGGATGTCTTTACATATTTCTTCATGGTGGAAACAATGCATAGGGTCTGTCATCGGGCACTTCATGATGAGGGACAGGAAGTGACCATAGTGACAAATTATTCTGTAACAATAGCTTCGGCTTAATCCAACAAATTTATTAGTCCTTGTGGATTATTTCCCTTTTTTAAGTCTTCTCACTACTCCTCCATAACATAGGTATATAGTCGGAATGTATTCTTATTTATCCTCCTATAAATAAAATTTTCTCTGCCGCAATTTTTCATTTTTAGGTTTACCATCTGCTGCAAATTCCATTGTGATGAATGTTTTGAATTCTTTCACAAATTGGAAATTCTCCACTTGTTTTTTTGTTAGAATTTCCTTGTTCCAAGTAATATGTAAATATGCATATTTTTTTTCTTCTAATGGATAGCCTAAATAAATGTAACTTGTATATTATTTCATGAATTATTTGGTGGGAGGATGAATATATGAATATTTTAGGACATGTTAATGGTGTTGGACCCACCAAAATTCAAGGGGGTCTCCCTGATATGTGGTACCAATTATACCTCACACCATTTTGGATAGGAGCCCCATCTGGAATATGGTCCAGTTTCCAAATTATTAAATTTTTACCTTTTCTCTAACTTTCTTCAAGAGAAAGGAGTGCAATTGTGCCTTCAAAAAGCAAGAAGGTGTGCTTGGTGAGTGTTTGGTTGTAGGTGTGTCAAGGTTTGTATACTGTGGAGGGAAAGATTAAAGTGAGCCTATAAGAGAGATGTAATATTCCCACCCTAGTAGAGACACACAAAACCAAGAAGGATCTATCTGACATCTATTGAAATAGTCCACAAAATATGAGATGGTCATTAAAACCAATCAATGAGAAAGACTTGTCTAGTATCCTGTGGAATATTCCACAATGATGGGACAATTATAACAACAATTACAACACATTATCAATAATACAAGTACTAAAATAATTGAAATAGTTCAACTATTTTATCACAAATGAAAGCAAACATGAAGTACAAACATCCATAAAATAGTCTTACAAATATTCATAATCCATGTATGAAGAACATGTTGGCAATGAGGCTTTTTTTATTAAGTAAAATTTCCAAGACACATGTATACAATGAACACCACTCGCTCCAATAGTGGAGCATTGGAGCCACTCCTTTCTCCTCAAAAGAACTAGCTTGTCTCTCTAATGCCTTGTGGGGGGAGCCAAGGTGGAAATTCCTCTGCTCATATAATAAGTGTGTATATATAACCAATGAGGAGGTGATGCTTCACGTTCCTTGTGACTCTTTGACTTCCCTCATGAATTTTTGACTTCCTATGACCTTTAAACTTTAAATGACTCTTCATATTTCTTACATGCCCTTTGGACTTTAACTTTACAATAAATTTTCGAATGATAATTTACATAATCCACAATAATGGTAGTGTGTGCAAACTCCTGACATGACATGGCACAACTGACATGGACTTATTGATGACATAGCAATGTCAAGCCACTCTTGATGCTCCTTTCTATGTTTCTACTAGAGAATTATCTTCTATCCACTTATGTATGGCGTAGTGGTGAGGATTCTTAAATGATCTCAAGTATTAACTTGTGGTCACAAATTAGTGTCCCTTTTCTTTCTCTCGATTGATAAAATTTCATATTCAACTACAAAGATGCATTTCCACATGTTTCCATTCTTCACATTCTTTTCCATTATCTTTTCATGGCATGATAAGGTACTTGCATCTGCAATTCACTCATGGCGAGACAACATCAATCCGATAAACCCCTAGTCTAAGAGAGTACATGTTGATCCATTGAATGAGTCAGAATTGAGTGAAAACCTAGGATAGAGGCTCAATTACTTCGCAATTGTGCATTTCAATCAGCCAGAGGTGAATTTTGAGCCTTGATACTCTGCAATGTGAAATCCAGGTTGGACTAAGGAAGAAAATTGCGCAATTATGGAGGTTTGTGTGAAAGGATGAGGGAATAGGCACTAGATCAGCCCATTTTACAGTTCTTGGAAGCATAGTAGGCTAGGAAATTGTTCAATTATGCAACTCAGGTGCTCAAGGGATGACCTTGGGGCTAGATATTGTGTAATTTGTAGTTGAGACCAGGTTGGCAAATAAATTTCAAAATTATGGAGGCCAAGGTCTGGGCTTGTGCACTGGAACTACGCATTGCAGTAGTCTTGGGAGGAAGGAACTTCACATTGTGTAGTGTCAAGAGGAATTGTCACATCTCGATGATTAATACTACACAATACGTAGTTCAAGATAGTTTAATGAGGCTAATTTTCTTGGTCTAAAAGTTATCAAAAATTGGCTAAGTGAGGGATCATTGAGGTTGATGTGAATAGTGATAAGACTTCAACTGTGATCACACACTTAGAATACTTGATGACACAAAAATATAGATCATCCAGGACACATGAAAAATTAATTTCCCTCATTGTGAAAACTTTTCGCAACTTACAACAAGTGTGACACTTAAGATACACTTTGCGACAACAATGATGACACTTGTTTGATAGTGCTTAAAACTTTGGAAATGAGTGTGAAAAATGTTTATATGGTTAGATCAAATAATTTACACAAAGGTAACCCCTTGAAACCACCAAAAGAGGCTTCTAAACATTGTCTGACAGCTAACATGTGAAAAGATGACATTTTTCCTGTCTTGAAAAAGGGACAAAAACACTTCAAGAAAACACATCGAATGAGTTTCAATGTTTGCGAAGATATTGTAGAAGACCAAGGGAGGCTCTAAAATTGAGTGTAGGGAAACATTTTGGAGGGTGTTGTAGTAGTGGAAACACTTGGTGATACACTGGTAGAATTCCATCTTATCTGCCTTGGTTAACTATTTTGTGTAGGGTTTCAGTTATTTGGGGAGTATTGATTGATCGCGTAGATTAATTTGGTATTCACACTTACCCCATGAATAAACATGGTCCCTTTAATACCTTCTTGGTTGGACACAAAATAAGATTCAAGAATATCGCAATGTTTTGAGTTGGGAAGGGTAGTCAAGTTCGCAAGATTTATATTTTCAGAGTATAATTTTTCATCTCTGGTGTTGCTCCGCTACCAACAAGCCTGGAAGTACCCCATTTGAGTCACTACGGGAACACAAGAATTGATTTTGCTACAAGCGATATTGGTCAAATTCCCAACAGAGTTGCTTTCCTCACCTCTCTACTCAGGAATCCTTACTCTTCTGTCACCTTTATTTATTTATTTTAAATAGGACTATGCATCGATACACATCAATTTTATGGGTGGAAGGGGGATCCCAACTTATTGAGAGTAGGAGAGGTTGTTCCTTCAGAGAAGCATATAGAGACCTCTAATTTAGGTTTCCTCATTTATATTTTTCCCCTTCTCCTCTTCTACTAATTGGATAAGCGTGGAAACACCAAAACATGGAGAACCGAGTGCGGGAATAAAGTTTCTTGAACAGACCCAAGTTCATGGTTTAACCAAAAATATCCTCACAGATAGATCATATTTTTTGTCAGAACTTCATCAACCAAAATATGTAACCAATACAAGGAAGACGGATTGAAGTTTATCCAAATGTTTAAGTTTCACAAGACTCTTTTCAATTCATCCACAGACAAAGAATCCAGAAAACACGTTCACACACAACACTTATTCACATGACAAAAACAAAACACAAAACCAAATAAACAAGAAAAGAATATGTACATAGTATAGGGCATAGCCCCAGATCATCATTGAAAATATTTTTTTAAGTCTTGGCCAGTGATAGGGAGAGATTCAATCTTCCCATCTAGCAATTGTAGACGATATGTGTGTTGGCAAGCTTTTCGTGAATCGTGAACGGTCGAATCCATAGGGATCGAAACTTAGTGCGTTTTCATTTTTCCTCATGGGATTTCTCCCACTTCAAGACTAAGTCACCCACACTAAATTTTTTCTTCCTCGCAGACTTCATGTCAAACCACCTCTTGCTACAACTCTAGTGAAGGGAAATTTTTTCTTTTGCTTTCAACCTTTCTTCCTACAACTTATAAAGAGTGTCCATCCAATGTTAAACTAATAAACATGGCTTTCCATGGGATTCTTGTGAAATTTGGAGGTGGGAAATTAGATGTTAAGGGGAAGGATGGACTCTTTTACATACAGCAGGAAGTAAGGGGGGGTGTTTAGAGAGGGCTTTTGCATTACTCGATCAGCCCATAAGGCATTTACCAAAGTAGAGTGTCAGTTCCTTTGTTTAGAGAATATGGTCTTCTTGATGATATGAATAAGGTTCTTATTTGTGGACTCAACAAGACCATTTCCCCATGATAGTATTTAGCTAAATGTTTCAATATGATTCCATTTTCTAATGCAAAATCATGTAATTTTAATGATGAAAAATATGTTTCATTATCAAAAAAAAATGAAGTCAGAATGTTGAACGTGGAAATGATATTATGCTTAAGGAAGTTGATTACTTCCTGATAATTCACCTATTTAAGTGGAACTAATTATGTACACCACTTAAAGTAGTCTATAGCAGTGAGGATGTAGTAGTGTTGCTTTGACGAATGTAGAAATATTTCACCAAATCTAAGCCCCATTGTTCGGAAATGGTTCTTCCACTGCAATAAGCTGCAATGGGGCAGCTGACTTCTTGTTTCGCCCAACACACTTTTGACAGAACAAACAATTCCAGCCATAGTTGTGAGAATCTTTAAATAATGTAGACTAATATAAATTGGCTTGCATAACTTTATGCACAGTTTTGTTACCCACGAAGTGTCCCTGGCTGGTCCATCGTGGAGATCACGCAATACTTTCTATGAATTGTGTGCTTCTAGGAACTTGAGAAACACTCCATTATGGTGCTTTCTCAAAATCACCCCATGCACCAATTGATAATATAATTATTTGAGTCCAATTTCCTTCTTCTTCCATGTGGATAATTGGGAGGAAATGGTTTTGTGCTCAAGTTATTGGCGCACATCTGCATACCAAGAGTTTGTGATGGTAATGGGGGAAGCTTGCTCAACATTATAAATCTTGATCTCTTGCTCCCATCTAGAAGGATCTTCTTCTTTTTCATCTACTACTTATGCTTCTAGCCGACATAGACCATCGCCCTTTGTGAACTGGCTTGAACTCTAAGTCGTACTCTTGTAAACCATTCATCCAGCTCACTCTTCTCTCACCCATATCTTGTTGAAAAAATATTGATATGATTGTTGGGTGTGGAACAAAGATGATGCAATGATTTTTCAAGAGATAGGGTCGTAAGTGATTCATTGCCTTTTAAACTTCATAATATTATTTTTTTATGGCGGGGTAGTCAATTTCAAGTCCTTGAAGGTTAGCACTCATGAAATATATTGGTCGATCAATGTTCTTATCATCCTTTTGTGTAAGAAAAATGGTGAGAGAAGTGTCAGATGTGAAAGAGTAGAGAAACAAATATTTTCTAAAATATGGGTTGTACAAAGCATGAGCTTCTGCAATAACTTGCTTAATATGGGGAAACATGTCTTTTTCCCTTTTGTCCCATTTGTAAATTTCATCCTTATTTACAACCTCTTGTATTGGCTTCATGATCTGAACATAATCAAATATGAAATTGCGGAGCAAGTCAATTTTCCCCAAGAAGGACTGCATAGCTTTCTTGTTCACAAGGAAGGGAATATTTTTGGGATTACTAGATACCGTATTTGCGACATCGCTCAAATATTTTCTTCAGGTGGTGTATTTGGTTGGATCTCTTCTTGGAAAACAACGTGACATCATCGAGATAAACCACTATTCTCTGTCTTATTAGTCCACAGAATGTGATGTCCATGGTGCGTTGAAATACCACACCTACGCCAACCAACCCAAATGGAATTATACTAAATGTGAACATGCCCCACTTCGTGGATAATGTTATCTTTAGTCTGTTAGGCTCTGAGACTAGAACCTAGTTGTAACCAAAATACCCATCCAAAAAAAAAACATCTTTGACCCCATTACTGTTTGCAGTACATGTTCCATAAACTACATTGGGTAATTATCTTTTTTCGAGGCATGGTTCAAGTTATGGAAATAAAAACACAAGCAGATTTCCCCATACTTCTTTCTAACTAGGACTAGATTAGATACCAAGGTTGAATGCCGCACTTTTTATATGATCTAAACATCTAGAAATTTCCTCAACTCCTTTTGAATCAGAGGCTCAAGCTTCAGATGTACCTTCTGTAGCTTTTGTTGGAAAGGATTGGCCCGTTCTATATTGGAATCACATGTTGGATTATTCGTGTACCATAATTTTTGAGCTCGTCGTATTTCCAGGTGAATACATCTTGGTACTGCTTGAATAAGTGGATGAAAGATTGATTTTCCTGTGGTGTGCAAAAATTACCAATATTAACAAACTCCAAATCCTTTTTTTTCCCAAGATTTATTTTCTCGTGTGACAACGTTGAACTATGGGTTTTTGCATTGACAATCCCTCAGAAGCGGTTCTGCAAGTCATACATATTTTCCAATGATACCATGCCTTTTGACACGGGGTTCTATTTTCTTGTGCAATTTGCATCCTGCAACGCTTTCTCGTGCTCGTCTTCATCAATAGTTGCATCCTTGAATACATCAGTGTTTTAAATTAAGAGAAGTATTTGTTGGTCATCATTGAAAATGCATAAATTACTGATGTTTTCAAGGACGGATGATTTATAAATAATTTATACAGAAAATTTGTCCCTAAGCGTTGATAACCTAGCAGCAAAATTCTCCAATGCATCTGTAGCTGCATTTCATATTCCAGGAACAAAAATAATACTGAAATATTGGAAATGTTAAATCAAACGCCATACCTCTTGTTGGTAGCTTTTCATATGAGGTGACACACAATGTATGGTATCATGCACCTATTGTACAATGATTTATGAGTCACTTGCTGATTTTAGGACTGCAACATTGAGGTCAATGGCTCTTTGAAAACCCAAGATGAATGCCTCATATTTTGCAGTGTTGTTTGTGCACTCAAATTCCAAGTGGATGGAGATCAGATATTTCCTCTGTCGCAGGCCTACTAAACACATCCATCTCCAGAGCCCTCATGCATCTTAGAACCATCAAAATATAATGTCCAAAAACCATATGTACAAGGACTATGTTCTACACTAGTACTACTATTACTACTACTACTAATTGTACAGCGATCATTTTCACCTGTTGGACTAGGAAGGAGCTCCAACTGTGTCTGGTGGAATTGGAGAGGGATTCAAAAGATAGCACCCTAGATTAGTTTCTAGGAAGCAATTACAAAAAATTAAGATCCACGAAAGCAACTGGATCATTTTTTCCTTCGAAATGAGTAACCCTGTGCCTCATGTACCACTTTGAGTTCACCTAGGTTTGATTGTTTCTACCCTTGTACAGAAGCCGTAAATGTGAATAGTCCATATAAAAATACCCCTGTAACTTGGTGGACCATTCTATGATCAACAATACAGTGTATGCTTCTAGAATGTTGACAATTACTATATTTATACTTTGGTGGACTCGGTGATCGAATGATAAGTGAATAAGCACATTTCTGAGTTCACCAATTGCATGGACAAGAGTCGTGTCTAGTTGAATTATCTATCCATCTATTTTATCCCATTTCACATTGATTTTATTTTCTATGGATAAAGGCATTATGTTTATAGATGCATCAGAATCAACTAAGAAATTGTTCATATTGTAGTTGAAAATTTCAAATGATAGAGAAACAGAGGGAAGAGATCTTTTCCAAAATAGTGGTGGCAGGGTTTAAGAATTTATTAATAAATTCTTAAAGGTTTATTTAGATGATTGGAAGATATTTAGTTTATTGAAAAAACATATTGAGTTATTGTGGTTAATGTTAGATAGGTGTAGACAATAGTATATTTCTTTAAATCTTAAGAAGTGTATAGTATGCACTCCTTTTGGCATCCTGCTAGGAGACATCATATGTAAATAAGGGTTGCTAGTAGACCCATCCAAGATTTTCTTCATTATGGATATGCCACCACCTTCTACACTATGATAGTGAGATCCACCTTGGGCCATACAGGATACTACTAGAAGGTTATACAGGGATATGCCAAGATCATTGTGCCTATGGAGTGGTTATTGAAGAAGGGGGTAGAATCTCAATGGAATGGGGAGTGTCAAAAAGATTTGGATATTTTGAAAGAAAATATGGTATTCATGCCTACTCTAGTCTTCCCAGACTAGAGTAAGGAGTTTCACATACAATTTGATACTTATTCAATCACACTAGGAGATATTTTGGCTCGAGTGGGAGAAGGGGAGGTCGATCACCCCATTTCCTTTGCTAATCACAAGTTATCAACTGTGTAGAAAATTAAACTATCATAGAAACGGCAGAGCTAGTGATGGTGTATGCCCTCCAAAAATTTAGACATTATCAACTGGGAAATAAATTCAAGCTATATAGAAAACATTCTGCTTAAATTACTTAGTTAACAAGCATGTGTTGGGGGGAGGATCTGCAAATTGTTGCTATATTTTCAGGAGTATGATTTTCAGGTAGTAGTTAAACCAAGAAGATTGAATCCGGGGCTTGATCACCTGCCCCGTATAACTTTAAGCGAAGAGCCACAAAAATTGGAAGACAAATTTCTAGACACACAACTATTCACAATAACCATGGTAGATGATTATTTTGTAGAGATTGCATATTTTCTGAACACCAAGATGGCACCAAAAGGATATATAGTGGCACAGAAGAAACAACTCATGGGTATGACAAGAAACTATTAGTTTATTTTAGTAGTGAATTATAAAATATGGGATGACGGAGTCTTGAGGAGATTCATCATGGAACACCAGCGACCTATGGTCTTGGTGGAAGTGCATGTAGGGGTTGTAGGGGGTCACTACATAGGTTGGTATACAATGAAAAATATTTTACATGTTGGACTATCGCGACCCACTGTACATTTTGATGCTAAGGAATATTGTAGGACCTGCGATGTATGTAAAAGGGTAGGAAGGTCCTCTCAGCAAGACGAGATGCCCATAAACCCCCAGCTAACTCTATAGTCATTGGATAAGTGGTCTATTGAATTTTTTGTAACAATTGATCCACTGATAATAAGTACTGGTTTGCGTTATATTATTCCGGCTACATATTATTTGACGAGATGGGTTCAGGCTGCATCGGTGAAAGATTGTAGCATAGAAATTGTTGCACAGTTTCTATTTGACCATGTGGTAATCAAGTTTGGATTCCCTAGAATTCTAATGAGCGATCAGGGAACCCATTTTTTAAATAGTACCATAGTGGAATTAATGGAAGAGTTTGAGATTTATCATCATTAAAGTACCTCGTATCATCCCCAAGCTAATAGGACGGTGGAGGCTTTCAAAAAAATCTTTGAAATTGCAGCCACTAAGGTATGCAATGTACAACGTGATGTTTGGGACCTGAGACTCCTTTTAGTTCTATGGGCCTATAGGACTACATGTAAGAAGTTATCTAGATAGACCCCATTATAGTTGGTGTACAGGATGGAATTTGTCATGTTGATGGAGTTTTTGGTACCTAGCTCACGCATTCCGCTAGCTACCCAAATGACATAATTAGAGGCATTAAAATTTTGATTGCAAGACCTACTATAACTAGAAGAATATTGGATGCTAGAGAGTTTTCACTGGGAGGTGAAAAAAGGCCCGATACAAGGCATGGAATGACTGCATGATCAAGCATGAAACATTTCAAGAGGGAGACTTGGTGTTGATATATAATAAGAAGTTCTTGAAGCATCCATGTAAATTATGTATGAACTATATGGAAATTATATTATTTAGCATGTGATTGATGGTGGCGCAGTGCAGTTAGGGAATTTGGATGGAAATCCACATGAAGGGTTCATAAATGGGAGTAGGATGAAATTCTATATAGAAAACCAAACTTCTACGCACTATGGATAGAGGATGGAGGGAGCCAATCTAATAGTTGTATATAAATAAGGTAGATTGAATTTAGTCATCATAGGTTTAGAATAATGTGGGGTTAGGCTAAGGGAATTTTTCCCGTATTAAATTCTAGAGGAGTGGATAATTGTGCATACAAAGAGGCAGACTAGGTAGTGTGCAGTGTTTAGGGAACCTTTTTCCAGGGTTACCCACTAACGGGGATAGTGTGCCTATAAAATTTGCACAGAAAGAACTCTCAAGATGGGTCCAAATAATATCAATTTAGTTGTGCATCATGGAAAATGATGGTTCAAAACTTAACCGAAAAAAATGTGTTAGGTAAACTTGACTCGGGATAGAGTAAATGTTGACTCAGGTAAAGAGTAGTGGTTTTGGGGCACATGGTATTGTGCACCCATGGTTTTCAGCCCATGGTATTGCATGTAATGGACCCTATAAAAGGTTTGGAATACTTCACTGTAATGTAGGCCTAGAGGTGAGCGGTGAGGGCTCACTTGGCCGGATTGGCCAGGGTTTTGGCCAATGGTTAATGAAATTTCATTGGTTGGGTTTTGCCTCGGATTTTGGTTTTTCCTGGATAAACATTTTTGTTTATGTTTATGATTTGTTTCTGGTTATGTTTAATTATTCCTCTCAGTAATTATTTATGTCTCTCCGGTTAAATTATTTCTTCATTTGGTATCAAAGCTCTTTATGTTTATTCCTCTCGATAATTATTTATTATTTCTCTGGTAAATTTCTAACAAATGGTATCAGAGCCATTGAATTTCGCTGCGCTACGAGAGCAAAGTCTGTTAAAATGAGAGAGGATATGTGTACGTGGATTAATTAATTGATGAACCATGAATCTGAAGAGAAATCCTAGAGGACTGGTGGTTACAAAGGCTGGTAACCCATGTAATACCGTAGATGGGTTCTTTTTATATGGACATTGATGTCATATGTACAAACACAGCAATAATGAAACCAAAAAAAAAAAGTATCATTATAATGGAGTTAATTTATTACATGTAAATGGGCATACTGTTGTAAGACTTGGTATGGCATGCGTACCCCTGGGTAATCACTGGTAAAGTCTGGGTTAGATTAAGGTGATAGGAGGGATTTCAAGTTAACAATTACCTCGGTAAAAACAAAAAAAAAAATTGAGGTGGGAAGAGCTAGAGTGAGTAGGATTGTCTCACTTAGCAATTTTGGCTGGATTTAGTCAAGAAACCCCAAGTCAAGTTTAAGGGGGGGATTTTTAGGTAAACTTGACTCGGGATAGAGTCAATGTTGACTAGGGTAAATATTAGTGGTTTTGGGGCACATGGTATTGTGCACCCATGGTTTTCAGCCCATGGTATTGCATGTAATGGAGCCTATAAAAGGCTGGGAATACTTCATTGTAATGTAGGCCTGGAGGTGATCAGTGAGGGCTCACTTGGCCAGATTGGCCAGGGTTTTGGCCAATGGTTAATGAAATTTCATTGGTTGGGTTTTTTCCTAGATTTGGGATTTTCCCCAATTAACATTTTTTTTATGTTTATGATTTGTTGTCGGTTATGTTTAATTATTCCTCTCAGTAATTATTTATGTCTCTCCAGTTAAATTTTTTCTTCATTTGGTATTAGAGCTCTTTATGTTTATTCCTCTCGGTAAATTCTTTATTATTTCTCCAGTAAATTTCTAACAAAATACATGATGAATTGTTAATGAGATCACTTTTGGAAAATAACTATTAATTATGAGGAAGATTGAGGACATACATGGAAACTATCAGTGAGAGAATCAAAATCATGGCCAGGAAAGGTGACCATTCTATTCACCTGTAATGACAAGTCGTGTTAGGTAGTGGAATTAGGGGGAAATAATTCCTTGGGAATGTGAAGTCAAACAAGTGGATTGGTTCACGTAGGCAAGTGGTACTAGTAGTTGAGGAGAGGGCCATAAACAAAGAGTTGGAACAAAAATTCAAAGGAAAATAGAGAATTGAGAAGAGAGAAAATTTGAGGTAAGAGCTGGAAGTTGAGAAAGAGTAACAGGACAACCAAAAAGGAAGAAGAAATCCTAGCGATAGAATACTGGAAGATGCACACAAAATGTCATTTATCCCTACCACGAGAAAATGAAAATAGGGTGGTAAAAAGAAAAGTTACTCCAAAGAGGAAAATATCTTAGCAAATAATAGAGGATATAATCTTAGCACCAAGTATAGAAGCAGTTGATTTAGCAGAAATTGTGGGTTACATATACGATCTAGGGTATATGTCCTCATTACTGGGACCTTCGGCAATAATGACGCCATCCAAGGGAGTGAAGTATACAGTTTGAATGCCACCTCTGCCACTAGGAGTGCTTCTCCAGGGAAAACAAGGAATATTATGGAGTAGATTAAGTACTTCAACCATGATATGTGTGATCCCTCCCGACATCTTGATCTTCAGGATTACATGCAGTTGGTGTCAAATGCGCACAATGTACCTAAGTTGAAACCGCAGGAGTGGGTCATAGGGTTGGAAACTGTCGGTATATTCAATTTGTTTCACATTCCACACTTTCGATGGAGATATGAGGTAACCTTTGTTCATAGTTTCACAATAAATATTATTAAGATTAATATGATAGATTACTAATGTTTATTATATAACATTAATATTAGTTATTTCAAATATATATATATATATATATATATATATATATATATATATATATATATAAAATACAATATTGTGAGTAGTATCATTAATATAATATTAATAATGTTTAGAAAAATAATATTTGTAATGTTATACTAATGAAATTTTGTTGAATATGCTCAACCATATTGATCAAACATTTTTGTCATAATCTAAGGTTTAAGTTTAATACTAGGGTTTATAATATTAATCCTACGATTTATATAAATCACATGCGTTGATAATCTTGGTCGAACATGGACCAATCTTACATTGTGAAAAATATCGTTTCAATATGAAAACCAACCATTGTGTATCATGGTCAACCATGGTACAATATCACATTATGACAAAGATTGTCTCATTATAAATATCAACCATGGTCCAATGTAACATTATGACAAATATTGTCTCAATATGAAAATTAACCATGGTCAACCATTGTCAACCATTGTCAACCATTGTTGACCATGGTCAACCATGGTCCAATGCCACATTGTGAGAAACATCGTCTCAATATGAAAATCAACCATGGCCAACCATGGTCATCCTTGGTCCAACATTGCATTCTTCCAAGGACTGTCTCAATGTTCAAATCAACCTTGGTAAACCATGGTCGCCATGTTTATTTCAAGGTTTATACATACCTAGGTTTTATAATATTAATCCATTTGTTTTACTATTATTTCCTTGGGTTTATAAAACCTTGGATTTTTAGTATTAATCTCTTGGGTTTATTATTTCCTTGGGGTTTATAATATCAATCCATTGGGTTTATTAATCAAAGGGTTCATATTCCCAGGGTATAGTATTAGTCATAGGGTTTATAACATTAATATCAATATGTTGGGTTTATTAATCTAAGGTTTCATATTCCAAAGGTGTAATATTGTTCATAGGGTTAATAATATAATTCCTTGGCTTTATTCTAAATCCCTTGGGTTTACAATCATGGTCACCCATGGTCAATCATGGTCTAATGCCACATTATGACTAATATATTCTCAATATGAAAATCAACCATGGTCTAACATCGCATTCTAGAAAATATTGTCTCGATTTGAAAATCAATCAGGCTCAACAAAGGTCAACCATGGTCGAACATCGTATTGTGACAAATATTTTCTCAATAATAAAATGAACCATGGTTAACAACGATCAACCGTATTTATTTTATGGTTTACAATATTTATATTTCAGTTTATATGCCTTAGGTTTATAATATAAATCACTTGACTTTAATATTATTGCCTTGAGTTTACAATACCTTGTGGTCACTACAAGGAAAAGACCCTCTAGCGGATGTCTTTGAGGAAGCCCTTATAAAAATAGCCCAGATTCCGTTTTTAGTGGAGGTCACTAGAGGAGGTTGGCAGGTGGAGGTTTTACTGGATGTTTTTTTTGCAGTGTGTTTCTAATCATAGCATGCACTAGTGTGTTTTATGAAAAGCGCGCTGGTGCGTACTATCAAATGGCACATTGAGACACTGCGCTCTCCGTACAAACCAGCCCAATGCCTCTCAGTAATCAACGCATCATTGCGTACTATCAAATGACACACCGAGACACTGTGCTCTATGTAAAAATCGGGTTGGTGTCTCTCAGTAACCCAACGCACCATAACAAAGTGTGGTGCGCCATTGATAAAATCACTTGGTGCATCTCACATTCAAGCACACCAAAAAAGGGTTAGTTTAAAAAAAATTACGAGCCATAAAAAACCTCATTTTTACTTGTTCAACGCTCTAGAACTCTCAAGCACCAGTGTGAGTTTGTATTCTCTGAGGCGCCTTGCCATCAGTGCTCCCATTTCTCGCGTTGCTTATGTCCAATGCTCACTGTGTGGAGTTCAAATTTTCGAAAACAGTGGGCAAATTTGTTTTTTAGTATTCCTCAGCAAAGATGCCTCCTCGATGTGCAAATGTCCATGTAATCTACTTATTTCTCAATAAATTAACCTTTTAGCAGATTAATTTCTCAAATTCACTTAAAATTTAAGGTTTAAAAAAAATTATTTGTGCGGTGCGTTCGAGTCGTTCGGATCACACCGTTTTTCGTCCTGCCTATAAATTTACATGTCACACCGCGAATGGTGTTAATAGAATCGCACCGGGTTCGGGTGTGGTACCGAGAAAATGTGCACCAGTGTAACACTAAAATAGTGTGGTTTGTGTCGGTTTCTGGCCGCACTGACCATATAAAATTGTTAAAAATAACACACTATGTACGATTGTACGACAGTGCGGTCATTCACTGGACCGCACTAGAAATTATGTATTGTTGTCGGGTGGTGCATTGGCCAAAATAACCACCACAGGGAAGATAGTTTGGTCAATGCAATGCACAAGAAACATTTTATGTTTTCATGGTGCGCGAACTTTTTTCTACGCACCGTGGGCAGTGCGTGATAAAAAAAAAAGTACACATCGGTAGTGGTGCATGACTATTTTTTTGGGTGCACCGAGTGTTTTTTTTCAATAATATATATATCTATATATATATATATATATTTAAATAAATTTCTCATTTAATTAAAAAAAATGTATTTAATACGTTAATCATTCAGTGACGTGAACGGAGAGAGAAAAGGGAACAGCAAGAGCATATGGAGGACCATTATAAAATGATTCAGCAGTGGGAGGCATGGGAAAGGGAGATACTTTTGTACCCTCATCCTATTATGGAACCCACCCAATTGCTCTTAAGGGAGGTATGCCTTCTCAAGTTCTACAAGGAGGCTACATCCCTGAAGGGGCACAGTGGGTTTTTGGGACAGTTGATCTACAGGTGGGATGCCCACCAACAGGCTTTCCAAGTCGGTCATGGCCAGTGGTACGAGCCCACTGAGTAGGAAATTTATTTTATTACTGGCTTATCTAGGAGAGGGAAGGATTTTCCCCAGTTCCCAGATGTCACCGTCGATTATGCAATAGGGAGTCAATTGGTGTGCTCCCAAAGATACATTAGGGACGATATATTTTCTCCTACATATTTTCAAGTGTCTGGTGGTCAATTACACATTGCTTCGTTTGGTCCAGAGGAGGTGAGGTGCCTCTCACTACTACTGATGACCATTTCACACTATACTAGTGACGGGCAGCACATTAGTTGCCTACTTTTATTTTATGTTGATTCTTTATTCCAGATGCCACAACTTGTGAGATGGTCTTCCATTTTTTTGTTGCAGTTTTGTATAGAATTAGATAGATTTTGTTCTCAGGCATGTGGGAGGTTGACCTACCATTTTGCTTTAGAGTTATTTGTTTATTTTTTGAGAGGTTTCCAGAGACGACGCCTACTTTTGTGCGGCAGCCTCGTAGGCCGATGTTGCAAGTACAGATGCAGATGTGGGGCCAGATGATGCCCAAGAGGGGCATGTCCGACTATCCGACCAGGATATCTAGTAATTCACTGGAGCTACTAGCCAGTTTTGATGATCACTTGTTCGTCATGGTGCCGTGTTCGTACGCGGTTTTGGATTGGAGAGGGTGTACCAACATCCTCTTCACACAAGATGAGCCACCAGATGCTAGAGGTAATATTAGTATTTTCTTTAAATTAATATAGTTTCATTTTATTGTCTTAATTAATTGATTAGAATAAAAATTATTCTAACATGTTCTTTAACTTGTTTTATTAAATTGTTTAATGAAATTTTCTAATTATTTTTGTGTGCTATATATTTTGTAGATATTGGAACATTCGTTGGGGACATGATTCCACCCCCATCGAATGATCATGTAGATCATGACAAGGAGATGGCGAAGGCAGCGGATCAGGGTGATAGACCTGATCCTCGGATGCATATACCCACGGGAATGTGGCCTAGGGAGAACATCCAATTCAGGATGGAGTTGGGCAACCAACTGTGACGACTCCTGGTTGATGAGGGAGTCTACCCTACTATGATCAGAGAGATCCAAGCTTATTGTAGGCTCACAAAGCTCTGGAGAGACATGCCCTGCGATATGATGACCCTTATGCATCATATCATTTGAGCTTCTAGGCTACTGGTCGCAAGGAGGGATTGGTGTCGTGAAGATGTGCGACAGAGAAGCTCAAGAGAAGCTCATCGGATGATCATGATCATGAGGGGAGTGATCATCATTCTACTACTCCACGTCCTCCTCCTTCACCTTGCGCCAGAGATGAGCAGCCAACATCGAGTTCTGATCAGGAGGCATCTTCGGAGCAGTCACCATCTCAGCAGGCACCTATTCCTGAGTAGACACGGTCATCGACTGAGTAGGCACCTGATCCTGAGTAGGCATGTCCATCTCAACAGGCACCATCCACTGAGCAGGCTGCACCATTGACTCATCAACAGGCACCATACATTGAGCAGGTTGCACTATCGACTTGTCAATAGGCACCTCTTGAGCAGACTCTAGCATCTTATCAGCAAGCACCTCCTAAGCAGACTGCACCATATATTGAGCAGGCTGCACCATCGACTCATCAACAAGCACCATCCACGAAGCAGGCTGCACCATCGACTCGTCAACAAGCACCTCCTGAGCAAACTCCACCATCTGATCAGCAAGCACCTCCTGAGAAGACTGCACCATCTAGTAATTAGGCACCTCTAGAGGAGGCACGTCATCCATCTGAGCATGAGGCTGCACCATCGACTGAGCAAGCCTCAACTAGTACTAATACTAGTATTAATGTAGTACCACTAGATATTTGACATTTATATGTAGTTCTATTACAATTGTATATTTTTTATAATATATATATATATGATGCATTGTTCATGTTGATGTACTTAATTTACATGTTGGTGTTCATCATGATGTGTATATTGTTAGGTCACGTTAGATATGTTCATTTAATGTGCTTGCAGATAGATTTGTATGTAATAGTAGTTATTTGACATGAGATGTATAAATGATGTTTGTGTTGTGATGATGTTATAAATGCTTGTGTTTTGTTAGATGATCATGATCACGATGATTAGATGATGTTAGCGAATTTGAATGCGTATTTTAGAATATGATATTTATATGATGGTTATCATGATCGTGATGTTTATTTTTAACATTAAATCATGATATTTATTAAATATTATGTATTGGAAATTGTAAAATTGAGTAATTGTAATTGTATATAAAATTGTAATCGTAATTGTAATTGTATTGTGAAATTGTAAAATTGTAATTGTAATTGTATGTATTGTCATGATTCAATTTATTAAAATTGTAAAATTGTAATTGTATGTAAAATTGTAATTGCAATTGTAATTGAAATTTTAATTGTAATTGTATATAAAATTGTAAAATTGTAATTGTAATTGTAATAGTATGTAAAATAATTGTAAAATTGTAATTTTATTGAGAAATTGTAATATTGTAATTGTAATTGTATGTATTGTCATGATTCCATTTTATTAAAATTGTAAAATTTATAAATTTGTAAAATTGTAAAATTGTAATTGTAATTGTAATTGTATGCATCATGATTGTAATTCTAATTGTAATTGTATGTAAAATTGTAAAATTGTAATTGTAATTCTAATTCTAATTCTAATTTTAATTGTATGTAAAAGATTTGTAAAATTGTAATTGTAATTGTATTGTGAAATAATTGTAATTGTAATTGTAATTGTAATTGTATGTAAAATTGTTAAATTGTAATTGTAATTGTATGTAAAATATTTGTAAAATTGTAATTGTAATTGTATTTTGAATTAGTAAAATTGTAATTGTAATTGTATGTATTGTCATGGTTCAATTTTATTAAAATTGTAAATTTTGTACATTTGTAAAACTATAAATTAATTGTCAATTTTGAACCATAACTACAGTAAGTAAAATGTATACTGTACATATTGTTAAATTACCATAATTGTAAATTTGTATGAATATAAATGATTGTAAAATAAAAAATATAGAATAATATGAATTTTTGTAGCATAATAAAGTTTAGAAAATAATGCAAATAAATTCATGTTTATAATTATCATTATTTTATCATGTTCTTACATACCAAAAATAATAGTATACATTAATGCATTTTTTAAAATTTTGAAGATATCATGCACACACACACACACACACACACATATAGGGTGCATTTATTTAAGTAATGATATAGTGAAAAACCATTTAAAGCAATCAAGTAGTTGTATTATTTTAGGAATTGACATAAAAAAAGAACTTGATACAGTGCATTGTTTTGGAGATCAACATAATTTCAAATTATCAAGTGAAATGATTTTAACATTAACAAAATGCAAAGCAATTAATTCAAAATACATATTATAATGTTTCGAAAAAAAGAGAGTCTTAGTTATAAGGTTAAGTCCTCTTCTTTATAAAATTCCATCTTAAATAGTACAAATGATTAAATAACACATGTACCATATCACTCTTTGTTCTCATGATCGCCCTCGTTATCTTCCAGCTTGCTTGGCATGATAACACTATTTTTCTCAAAAATATGTTTTGATCTAGGGTCATGTCTCAATACGAACCACCAATCCCTATCCAACACATCTGGGTAAAAAAACAATTGGTTGCAATGTTTGGGGAAAACATAAGGGTCCTTAGCTTCATCCCACATCTTTCTAGAGTTGATGCATATCAGCCTACTATCGTGATCTTCCTTTACATTATTTCAATCAAAGGTGTCCCACCACTTGCACCTAAAAATAACACATTGGAAAGAAGAGAAATCCACTTCAGTGATCTCTTGTATCTTTCCGACGTAACCTAACATCCCTCGTACTAGGTTTTGATCACAATGGCTAGCTCGACTAGATTGATCGAAATCAACTTTCACTCCACAATCTTGTGTCATGTGTCCATCATCAACATTTTCTATGTGAAAATGGTGTCCATATTCCCACATAGATTAGAACAAATGCACTTATAAAAAAGTTAAAAAATCATAGTGCATTTTTATAATAAACCAACTATTAAATATAAAATATGAATGTTACATTTCGAAGGTGCATTATTAAGTTTAAAATGTACATAAATAGATTATTACTGAGTTGTTTCACCCAATCCCTACATTTAGCGCATCCTCTTTAGCAAGCGGGTAACAATCGATTGCACTGTATTTACCTCTGACTTATTCAACGACCCAACTATCAGGGCATATAATTGACATATTTTCTTTTAAATGATTAGGATAAGGCATGCTTCTACCATTCAACCATCTGAATTATTTCTTGTCCCAATTCATCCTCTTTTGTTCGTATAATGCGACCCACGGTTGTGTCACTTCGGAATTTAAAGAACAAATTTATTGATTGCTTCAATTTCTGCATTCATTGATGAAATCAAACCGACATATAGTACATATGAGATCAAAATATACATTATACCGAAGTTCAACATAAATATTTACTTTGTGTAAATTTGAAAAATTATAAGTCGCTTACTCTTTATCAAGTGCCTTTTTCCATTCTTTTGGAGAATATCCCCTTCTCTTTTGTCTTCATCCCTTTCATCATCCCAAATCACCGCACCTCATTTTTTGTCAATATGCTTGATGTACTCGATGGCATAATAGAAAGACTCATACGATATGTGCCCCTCTGCCATAGACCCCTCGGTTTTTCCCTTTGTCGAACAAAAACTTTAAATTTCTTCATGTACCTCTCTAAGAAGAATATCCAATGACAAGAAACCACTCCAACTAATTCAACCTCATCTACTAGGTGGATTAGAAGATGAACCTGCAATTCCATGAAACTTGTCGGCAGTTCCTTCTCAAAAATATAAACAATCTCAACTTTCTCTTGACGCCACCATGGAATGTTAGCCACATGAATATCCTTTGACGTGATCCAACGTACAAATGCATATAATTTAGATATGGAACGTCCTAGGTCTTGGGGGAAGTCATGTTTCACACACCCATGCACGAACAAAGGATAATGACACTGCAAAGTTATAAACACATGCAATAATATAAAAAATTATTTATGTTTTATGATCCCTGCATGGGATAAAATTTATTAATATAACAAATAATAAAATCATACTTTTGACATTATTCATACGCTTAGAAGATTCAAATGGTCATGTGTTTGACACCCTGACAAATGGTCTTCCACAATGAAGCAATGTCGTAATGAAGACCCATATGAAGATGGTGCCCTCACACCCAGTATAACTTCCTTTTCCAAAGAAATATCATATTTTTTTAAAATACATGGGACATCACCTTCTTTGAAATGCTAATTAGAGGCACCATCCTCTGATCCTGTACTTTCTAATCATATTGGCCAATGTTTCTTTTTAGTTTTTGAAGTAATAATATCTTTCCTAACATCCAATGTGTCACTTTGCTTCAATGATATGTGCCTCCATAAATAAGATGAAACATTTTTTAAATATATGCATAGGATCTAATAAGTGGGTAATATTAATATGCTCCTAATATGGGAGGTTATAAAATATAGATTTCCTTTTCATCCCAATGGGAAATTTCTCAATATAGGTGTCGAAGAATTATGGATCATTGAACATAAGCTCCCCATTTGAATTGAACATTTCTATGAACTCCTTATCCTTCTCTTTCTCATATGCTCTAATCCATTCATTTGGTGTTGTTATTGCAGGCCTTTGGGTTCTCTCTCATTTACCATGGAAAGGGGATGTTGCTCTTCTGTAAGGGTGTTCTTCTGGGAGGAATACCCTGGAGCAGGCATACACCAGATTTCATAGGTCGTTGGACCATCTAGCTTTCATAGAAGGTCCACAACATTTACATCCATAATACCCTTTTGTTACAATACCTGAAAAATTATTTTATACAATATGCATGGCACGTTAAAGAATATCATGAAGATCAGAGCAATTACAATGAATTAAATAATTAATATGTGAAAGACTATTGTTACATATATAAACAAATCAATAAACATGATTTTTACTGGAGAAAACTCCTAAGCTTGGATAATCATGTTTCATGTAAGCACATATGTGATCTGAAATGAGGGCAAACTTGTTAATGCTATGCAAGCTCCCTCATCAGTATAAGGAATGTGTTTCTTATGTGCATGGATTTATGTGTAATGAGAAGGTTTCTTCCAGGCTTTAGTTTTTAAACGTCTTAAAAATAACATTCCAACATCAACAGCTGAAAATACATATACATCAAACCATAAGACAAGAAGTTTGATGAAGGAGTTCACCACGCCTGGGCTACATCTCCTTAGCTTGTCAACATGACTAGACCACTCTTCTATTTGGTGAACAAAGGTACATATTTTTTAGCCCTAAAATTGTCTTCTCCGTTGCAGACCTTCACTTCATTTCATCATTTCCTTATCACTTCATAAACCTAAAAATCAATGAAGAATGATTAAGATTGCTTAAAGGTTACATACAAATGATTAACATGTTTTATTTTCGTAATTTTTGTTGTTTTAATAATTTTTAACAGTTTAGCCACAGAATACAGGCATTATGTAGCCAGTCAAGTGTTCCACACCTGTTTTGTGTTTAAGTATGATGCAGGTGTCAATTGGAGAAAAGGCGCACATGGGCAGTTCTAAAATCTTCCCTACATGATTCCTTCCTATCCACGAGGACTGAATCGACAACTGGAGGTGTCTAATCCAATGGTCAAGGTGAGAATCAAAGAAATTGTTTTCTACAGGAATTAGGACTCCTAATTTTCTTTGGAGCAAATCACGAGTCTCAAAAGAGTCTCAATTCAATTTTGATTAGAAAATTACACCTGTACCTATTTTTTTTCAAACATTAGTTATGAATTTGCATATAAATTAAGCTCTGTAGAACCAAGAAAGGACGGTTGATAACTCATTCAGAATCACAGTGATACTCTGTTTTTCAAGCACTATTTTAATAAAAGGAGATTAGCCTTGATGTTGTTTTGATTACAATTTTAAGGAGCTAAAGGATTACACCGAATTGGTAGTAGAGGGCCCCTACTATTCGAGGAGGTTTTATGCGTTTTCTAGCTAATTTTATTAGTTTCTATTTAGCATTTCTCTGTGCTTTCTGCTTAAATTAATGCTTTCATAATTTGCAATTATTTTATTCAACTGAGTAAATTCTCTTGATGAATGGATAGTGACTCATGGGTGCAGTAATTGTTTAGGTTTCATTTCTTGTCTTTCATAGTTAACAGTTACTGTGCTCGACCAAGTAAAGACCATTTGAGTCTTAAATTAAAATGGTTAGTGACTTATAGATACAGTAATTGTCTACCATAGGAGATCCTCATTACACTACACTTGATCTTTTTCAAAATCTATTCCAATAAATCTCAATTAAATGAATTGAATTCAGTTGTAATGTTTGAGTTATTTGTTGTTTCAGTATTTTATTTCATGTCATAGGAGATCCTCATTACACTACACTTGATCTTTTTCAAAAGCTCTTCCAATAAATCTCAATAAAATGAATTGGATTCAATTGTAATGTTTGAGTTATTTGTTGTTTCATTATTTTATTTCATGTCATAGGAGATCCTCATTACATTATACTTGATATTTTTCAAAATCTCTTCTAATAAATCTCAATTAAATGAATTGGATTCAGTTGTAATGTTTGAGTTATTAGTTGTTTTCATTTATTGAATCTTCAATATCCATGGATTAGGATTTCTAGTTTTCATCATTTAATAGACTTCAAAAACTTGTAAATAAAAATTTGCTTTAATTCATTTGACAACATTTCCCTTTCTTTCCTTTTTAAATAGATTTAATCTCATCTTTTTAGTTTAGAATAGAATACTAAGGATAAAAATATAAAAACTCCCAAAACATCAACAAAACCTTAAAAAAATGAAGTAGGAAAAAAAGGACACTTAGGCACATATAGTGCATTACACTTCATCAGTTTACTATCACTGGTCGATAATTTATGTTAACAATTTCGGACACTAAATTGACTAAACATTTTGGCGTCATTGCCAGGGAAGTGTAACTAGGTAGCCTTATTTCTTACCTCCCAAAAATAATGATATGCATAGAGAAAGAGACTCTAGGGGTAGATTTATAAGAGGTAGAAGCTTAATCCCCACAATACCACTTACTCCACCAAGACCAATAAGTAGCACACCTCCATCTCAAACCCATATTCCATACTATACTAGTCATAGGCTTCCAGAATTTTCAAGATCAGATATCCAATCAGGAAGATCTCCCACTTCATCCACTGAAGAAATTCTAGAGGAAGAAGATCCAAGGACTCCTACAGAAGGGATAACCTTTTTCACTTCCACATGAGAATATATTCCAGCAGAATAATTACAAATCCCTAGTGAAGAGGAAGAGGAGGAATTCTTCTTCAATATACCCTTGATAGAAGAACCAGAAGAACAACTAGTTCTCCATACTGAACCTTATATTAGTTCGGAAGAATCTATCATGGCAGGAAGAGGAGAAGAAGAAGGGGAAGGAGAAATGTTTAATGGAGAAAAATTGCTATTTGGAGGAGGTAGAGGTAGAGGAGGAGACAGAGGAAGAGGAAGAGAAAATGCAGAAGGAGGTAGAGGTAGAGGAAATGTAGAAGGAGGTAAAGGTAGAAGGGGAATTGAAAATTCCTTTAGATTCCCCATAATAGATGAAGAAACAAATGCTACCATGAAAAATATCTCACCCTCCGTTCTTCAAAATTTTCATCGACTGAAAAGTGAAGACCCTGAGAAATTTTTATTTGAATTTGAAGTTCTATGCAGAACTTATGATTATCTTCAGGATGCTCAAAAACTTAAACTATTCCCTTCAAAATTGAAAGGAGCAACACTAAAATGGTTTATGAGTCTAATCATTGGATCTATAGGGACATGGAATGATATGATGAAAGCATTTCTAGATAGATATCTGGATTACTGTATACTAGTCAACCATAAGGAAGAAGTGTTCAAGATGATGCAAAAAGAGGATGAAAATATAGAATATTTACTTAAAATATTTAACTATAACATTAAAAGGGAAAAAATGCAAAACTTAGATCAAGACACTTTGAAAGCTCTTTTGTTGAAAACAATTAGGGATGAATGGATATATATCCTTAACATGATGGGGAAAGGAGATATATCTCAACTTTCATTACCTGATATAGCAGAACTATGTATTAATCTCTCAAGAGGAAAATCTAAAATCTTGAAAGGACCAAGAGACCCTGCTCTTGCAAGGGCAAGCAAATTTGCAACCGGAACAGTAAGTAGGGAAGAAATAGGAAATATGCTTGATGAATTAAAAACTGATATTCTAGGGAGTCTTAGTGAAAAAATAGATACCCTTAAGCTACAAAACAAGAAGAAAGCCGAAACCGATGCCTTAGCAATCTTTTGTCCCAAATGTAGAAAGGAGCATGCCTTAAGAGAGTGTCCTCTTCATGCAAAAGTAATAGAGACCTGTGCAATTTGTTCAGAAAATCATGAGACCAAGAATTGTCCTTCAATTCCTAGCCTTAAAGCTGTCTTTCAAGAAGAAACAACCACAAATTCCACGGAATCTCTTAATTTTGTCTCTAGAAGACCTTGGTAGGGACCTCAAACACAAGGGTTTAATAATCAGATGTATAATCAACCCCCACCAAATTGGAATTCTTTGCAGCAACCTTGGCCCCAATTTCAAAATCAATCTCAATCTTGGGCTGTTACACTGAAATTTGTCACCATGACAATTTAGTACTCCCTTAGAAGTCTACAACATCAAAGTTCCTAAAATCAAGCCTTGAAATTGAGAGAAAAGCTCATAAAAGTCTTAAAAACACTTGTACCGCACTTTCTCTTAACATTGGCTTATGGTGCCACACTTTTTTGTTTTAAAGAATGCGGAGCTAAACGCACTTTTTCTTCATTAAGGGTGCAGGCCCTTGTAAAAGGTAAAACAAAGGTAGAAAGTAACATTTAGAAGCCCAACAGTCAAATCTGGAAGCTTCTAGAAGCAATTATCCAGTCGAAGGTTCGCACCTATCATGTATGTTCATTCCTCCATTATGGGAGCCTATCCCTTGGTTTATGGGGCTTAAACCCTTCAAAAGAGCATTCTATCCCCTCTTATGTGGAACCATAACCTCCTCTCTTTTCCTATAAATTGAAGCCATAGTGCAACTTCAAGAGTTAGTTAGGGAGTTGGACTTTGAGAATTTTTAAGGATAAATGCTGCGGAGACTCATACTCACTTCATTGATCATCATGTGGGAATGATTACACACCCATGTGCATTTTAGCTGAGAGAGTGCAAAGCTTGTCAGAGTAAAGGAAACGCCTGTTCTGGACCCCAGGAAGGCCTATACGACATTAAGGCGGACACGGTTGTAAGGCTCTTCTTCATCAAAGATAATATGAATGAATACCATTTTCTCAATGAGTTCTTTAGTTAAGTAGCTTGTTTATCATGTTTTATCAATGAGTTATTTAATTAATTAGCTTATTTCTTGAATTCCTTGATCATCTTGATAGATATATGATTCGTGAATTAGTTTATACTATGCAGGTGCTATTGATTTTTTCCATGTTTGTGATTGCAGATCTTTGAAGACGACTCTTTCAAGCAACTGGAAAGAAGATTATTACAAATAGTGTTGGACTACAGGTAGGTTTCCAAGACCCTGTTATAGTTAATTCTGAATCAAACAGTATCTAGAGAAAATAGTTTTTGTTTGTCTATTTGTTTCTAGCTATCCGTAGGACACTTGGGAGGTTTGTCTTGTCAACAAGAATGAATTTTCCATCCAACAAAATGGCGACTCCACTGGGGAATGATCTTGAACTTTGATTTCTTTTATTTTTGACTTATGAATTTATTTTTTCTGATTTTGATTGATTTATACTAGCTTGGGTAGTTTATCCCTGTAGAATCCTTGAGAAATGTTTTAGAGTTTTTTATTTTTCTCTTAGTTTTCTGGTATCCGCACTTTTCTTTTAGAAACAGTGCGGGCATCTCCTCTATTTTCCTATAGAAACAGTGCGGGACCGCACTTGTTTACACTGAATCCTGTGGACACTGTGAAATTTTTAGAAAATATTAAAATCCTCTTTTCTAGATTAGTTTGTTAGATTCTCAGTGTATACCCAGACTTGTATCTTCTATCAGAAAGATTTTATTAAGATTTTATTTCATCATTTTTTAGTTTTGAATGATTTTCTGAAAGATTTGCATGTTATAGTGATTTTTGCTTTGTCTTTATCCCACTCAAAGGTTATAAACCTTGGTATACCTTTAGATCGCTAGTATTTTCTTGCTTTCTTGCTGATTTTGACATCATAACAGAAATTTTTCTATGAGATTTAGATCCCATTTTCTCATTTGCAAATCTTTAAAAAACTTTTGTTGATAAGTTTGGAATTTCACTTAAAAAAACAAAAATTGGATGTTTTTTGAGTTCTTGCTAATCCAAGCAAAGAATTTCTTAGTTAGATAACAAGCTAAGCAAGACATCCTCAAAATATTTAAAGTTTTAATTCAAATTTAGTCTTTAGAATTTTTAGATCTCAAAATTAGTGTTTTTAGTTTTGAGTGTTATTTCTAGAAATTATAGTGTTCTTTTGAAGAAAAACTTTGTTTGTAGTTTCGATCTTGAATGATAAAGGGATTTCTTATTAAGAAATATATCATTTTGAGTTCTCATGAAATTTGATTTCTTTTCATTTATTCTTGTTTGAAGGAAAGAATTGTTTTAAAAGATTGCATTTCTCAACTCTTCCTTTAGATAGAATTCATTGAAAGGAAACAAATTGTTTCTCATAATAGATGCATTTTTAGTATGTTTTGAGTCGGGTCACTACATATCATCAGTTTCACTTTCGCACCTATTGTCCTAAGAAATAGCCTATTAAAATCAACACTTAAATTAAAATCAATCTAGTAATTTTTATATTTCTCGGGCTCTTTTGACCAATATAGCTTAGGCTAGTGTCTTGGAGTAGGGAGTAATTAACTCTCCAAGACAATTAAAACAAACAAGTAGTCGATCTTGCGGTAGGAAAAATCCAATAGTCACTTGTATGCTCTAGGAGGCTCCTCTTAAAGGAGTCAAGCATGACGTCATATCTGAACCAGTGGGATAATAAATTCTATCTCATGGGGAACGATAGAAGATGTGCGAGTATTAACAACGGTAAACCTCGGATAGACCATTGTCGAGGAGCCTGGGGTCACTTGTCGGTATACCTTGGATTATTTCAAGGAGCCTTCAAGGGGATTGAGCTTTGTTACTTTGCCCTTGCGCGTATGTCGGATCATAGATTGTTCCCCCAGGTATATTAGTTCATGTTGGTAACCATAGTGGCCATAATATTTACGGTTTTTTCCTAAGGTGACGGTGGAGGAAAGATCCCACTGTACCTGGAGTAGACATCAACTAGACTCACTTGGGCTCTCCGGAGGGTTATCTTCACTCGAGATGGTTTAAGTGGAGAAACTTGCACCGGTCTATTTCATTAAGTAGGTTTTCGGGGTAACTGTTCCAACCACCCTTTCTACATTAAAATACTACGAGGTTGGATTTCATCACCAACTAGTTTTTTTAGTGTGGGAAGTTACTCCTTGTGTGTGGTTTGATCTCCTAGATTTTTTGGCGTGTGATTCATTTGTTTTTTTCCTTAGCGACTTTATGAATTTTCATTGAAATTTTCTTTGATTGTGTATGATTAATAATTTTTAATTGTGGCTGAATTACCAAGACAATCGCGTAGACTCCAGGGGAAACCCCCTAAGTATACAACAAGCCAACTTGAAGGATTGCAAGCTCTAGTACCACATAGTGTCAGTAGAATTAGATCAACAGAACCAGGAGAATCATCTATAGTTATTCATCCTGATTATCAATCACAAACAGCAAAATATATTCAAGAGCCAATTTCAATTTCTGAATTTACTGGTAGTATTTATCCTTCCAGTGAATTAGCTAAAGAGCCTGAAACTGAACCTGCTGTATTGGAACCATCTTCAGGATTTGTTACTCCAACTTCTATTGATCCTGATTCACATAGGTTAATACATCGCATTACTGAAAATCTTCCTTCTGACCTCATATGTATTGAAGAACTTGTTGGTCCAGACGAAGACGTAACTCTTCCCGAAACCCAAGAAACTTTGAATATTAGGGAGCGTGAATCAATATTCTACAGTCCTTTTAGAATTGACGCTTGGTATTTATCATTGACAGATTCTTTTATAAAATGCGGGTCTTACTTATTCACCACCCTGAATTCCTTTTCATCCTACACCAAGAGGTTATCATCCTTCATTAGCTATGTCGAGTGAGTCATCTATGTTTTCCCAATCTCTGAAACATTTTTATACGGTGGTTCATTTGTTCCTTCGAGATACCAGTCACTCTCTGGTACCTTCTCGGGAGCAAATCTTGAACCAATTGAACAAGTGTTATCATCTGGTACAAATAGAACTAAACCTGAAACATTGAACTCAGAGAAAATTTTTATGATTTCTGGCAATACTCCAAATCCTCAACCTCAAGGTAGTCAGTTACCGCCTGGGGGGCAACCTCAAGGTAGTCAGTTACCACCTGGGGGGCAACCTCAAGGTAGTCAGTTACCGCCTGGGGGGAAACCTAACGGTAATTTTTTACCAAGACAAACTGTGGGACAATATTATTTACCTGGAGAACAACCTCAAGGACAGTACATACCTCAAGTTTATCAACCTCAGGGATAGTACATACCCTAAGGTCAACCCTAGACTCAGCATATTCCTCAGGGTCCATATCAACCCTAGAGTCAGCTTCTTCCTCAGAGTCAATATCAACCCCAGATTCAGTACATGCCTCAAGGTTATCAACCTCAAGGTCAGTACCCAACTCAAGGTTTCCAACCTCCTTTCGGTCAAACATTATTACAAGGAGCTGGAAATTTTCCTGTTAATTATCAACCCTACATTCAACCAGGTTATGGTCCTTCATATGCACAACCTTCTATGGGTCAATACCTCAAAATGAATATGGTGTGGGATCCATCTCAAATTAAACAGACTCTGCAACCCAATGTGTAGGTACCTAATCAACCTGGACAGTCCATAGGTTCTGGTCCAACCCAACAACCTGTCCAGCCTACCGTTCAAGTCTCTACACCTGGTTCTGTTCAGTAGCCTGGGCCTAGTACACCTCATAATTTGCCTTAGACTACTGCTGCTGCAACTTCTTTTCAACCTACCACACCTGTTTCTGGAGTATCTGCAGCTCTGGTTTCTTCTATCCCTGCATCAGTACAAATTCCTCAAGTATCTGTACCACAGTCAGGACCTACAATTCATACTACCGTCCAGATGCCTACAGGACAAGCTGGTACTAGTACAGTTGTTGCTAGTCAACCACAATATACTTATCAACCGTACCAGGGACAATATCAATTTGGACAGGCTACACAAAATCATCTTATCAGTATCAACCGTATCCTGGGTATACTTATAAAATACCTCAACAACCCCAGTATGGTCTAGTTAATCCTGGTTATCCAGGAGGTTTTACGATTCCCAATGCACATCCAATTCTAGGGTATTCTGGATATCCTCCTCCTGGAACTGGTTTTATCACACAAGGTTATCAAGACCCTAGCCATCGGTTACCATTTATAGCAACTTTAGATTAACCGGATCTATCGCGCCTTACAAATGATCCTATATTTTATCTTCCATATTGGCCGCCGATGCCTAAAAATTTGCCCAATGATATTCCAAAGTTTGAGGGTAATTCAGGAGAGGACCCATCTAATCACGTTATGACTTATCACCTCTGGTGTGCATCCAATTCACTAATCAATGATTCGATCCGATTGCGTCTTTTTCAGAGAACTCTCATTGGTCTAGCTGCCAAATGGTACATTGAGTTACCACGCAGCTCTTTTAATAATTTTAATGCACTAGTTACTGCTTTATTAACCCATTTTCAGATGCCTGTCAAATACGACAACAGCACAGAATTGTTAACTTCATTAAAACAATCTACGTCTACGTACATATCCGATCACATTCATGAATGGAGACGTAGAAGGCGTTTAGTGAAGGTCCTTATTCCGGATCAAATTTTGGTTGAATGGTTTATTAAATCGTTATTACCCAAAATTACTGAAGATGTGGCCAAAGGAGGCGTTGTTACAGAAGAGCAAGTCATTGCTCAAGCTCAGTACCTTGACCTTGTATATACCCAGTTAGGTACTCTGTATGATAAAATCCCCGATTTACCAAGACCTGGTCAATTAACTACAACTCCTTCTGGCTCTCATGCCGCTAATGGTGTAATTGGTTCTGTTAGCACTGGTAAAAGTAAGAAGAAATCTTCCAAGACGAATTCTCCTATTATCACTTTACCTGATTCACCGAAAGGAGATTCTTCTATTGAAGCTTCTACCGATATTCATGTTGTAAAATCATCTACAACCAAACCTAAAACTGGTGGTAAGAATAAAGGTAAGAATAAAAAGAAAAAATCCTTAAAAGATAAAAATGATACAACTGAACCAAATGACGAAAAACACAAACCTCGATATCCTTGTCTGATATGTGACGAGGATCATTTTACAAAAGAGTGCCCACATAGAGCCGAGGTATCAAAATTCCTTAAGGGTTCACCCATACCTACTGTCTTGAAGGATCCCTTTCCTGCTCAAGATAGTAACATGTTTGGATCTTCCTCAAATGCACTATAGAATATCTTGATGGTTGCGACGCAATCACAAGATTACGGTAGTAAAAATCCTGGTAAAGAAGCAGAAACATCTAATTCACCATCAACTACATCTCCCTCAGTTTCTAATCTGTTACAAATCGAGAAACAAAATCCTGACTTAGTAATCAAACCGCCTGCTAAAGGTGTACTTCGTAAATCAGCTTTCAATCCACATGCGAGAGCTGCTCAGAATTACAATATTGTTGAAGATTTGGCGATTTCCCCTTCAGCAATGTCGGCTTTGGAAGTGTTGCAATCATGCCTAGCCCAAATAAAATTACTATTGTAAGCCTTAGTAGCCGTAGAACTCCAAGATTCGAACCTCATGATCTTTGATTTAGAGAATTTTACACCTCGCCTACCCCATCAAATGGCTTTTCAAATTCCGGTAATAGTAAAAAACAAGTGTATCTTTCGTATTGTTGTTGATGAAGGGGCTTCTACGTGTATTATGTCGTTAAAATGTTGGAAATCACTTGGCTCTCCGACAAATAACCAATCGCCGACTATTCTCAAAGCTTTTGATGGAAGAGGTTTTCAGTCGTATGTTATTTTACAAGATATACTAATAGAGGTCGAAGGAAAAATGGTTAATCTAGATGTGGAAGTGGTTGATGCCCCTCTGGATTACAACCTTCTCCTGGGCCGCAGTTGGTCTTACGCCATGACTGCTGTTGTATCATCGATCTTTCGTCTTATCATGTTTCCTCATAAAGGAAAGATCGTTAAAATAGATCAGCTCTCATATTATTCATCCGATCCAGCCTCCACTGATAGCATCCAGCATATTGGAAAATCGACTATCCCTTATAAGGATGTCAGAGTAGGTTTTCTTAAATATTCGGCTTTACTGGGAACTTTTTCCATGCCTACTCCCAACGTACAGCCTCATATTTCTAATATCAATATGATTACATCAAGTACTATTTCCCTTTATGATCCTTGGATAGTACCTTCAGAATCAGAATTGGATTCTTTCGATGGTGCAATGCCTTTGAGTCGTTTTGAGTTAGCACATCAGACTGTACAGTCATTTTTTGATACTCCTTCAACTGAATCTGATGCAGTGAATGTGATCAATGAGGAGTCATTTTCAATATCGAGCTCAGCTTCGACATCAATTCCGGATCTTGGTCAACAGGTATTCAATATTGATGAACATATTTGTGAATTCTTGTCGATCGATGAGTTACCATGGGAAGATATTCATCATAGGTCTTCATTTTTACCTGATCTCGGTCATTTTGAGAATGATTTTTCCTCCATTTTTACTACTAATTAGGTCAAAAAACCTCAAAATCCTCTCTCACATTTCAATTCTAAATTGAATTTAGAAAATATTTCTACAACTATTCCGCTTGACATTTCAGTAAAACCTGGAATTTTTGAACACATTCATATAGGTGCTTGTTGTACGACTGATGAAATCCAAGCATGTAAATCCCTATTTCCGGAATTTCGTGACATTTTCACCTGGTCCTATGAAGAAATGCCAGGAATTGATACATCGATTGTTGTTCATGAAATAAAGACATACTCAGATGCTAAACTTGTCAGACAAATATTACGTCAGATACATTCGCGAAAAGTTGTCGTTATTAAAGCAGAAGTTGAAAAAATACTTCATGCAGGTTTTATTTATCCGATTCCGTTAACGGATTTGATATCTAATATTGTTCCGGTCAATAAAAAACAAGGAACAATACATGTGTGTATCGATTATAGGGATATAAATCGAGCTTGTCCAAAGGACAATTATCCAACCCCTTACATCGATAAAATTATTGACGATTGTGCTAGAAGTGAAATGTTTTTCGTTCATGGATGGATTTTCCAGCTACAATCAAATCAACATAATCCCTGCAGATCAACCCAAAACAACTTTCATTTGTCCATGGGGAACTTTTTCTTATCGCAAAATACCTTTTGGACTTAAGAATGTTGGTGCCACTTTTCAAAGGGCCATGTCTTATGCATTTCATGACATTAAACACATTGTAAAACCCTACCTTGATGATTTTCCTGCTCATTCTTCGCGCAGAGAAGATCATATCACTTATTTACAGGCCATTTTTATACGATGTAGGCATTATAAGATTCGTCTGAATCCTCACAAATGTGTTTTTTTCATACAATCTGGATGATTGTTGGGATTTATTGTCTCAAATTTAAGCATTCATGTTGATCCATTGAAGGTTGAGGCAATCATCAATTTACCTCCTCCTTCTACTCTTCGCCAACTCCAAAGTTTGAAGGGAAAGAAAACTTTTTACATCAATTCATTCCTAACTACGCCGAGTTAACGAAAGGTTTCACCAGGTTGTTGAAACAGAATATTCCTTTCTTTTGGGACGAGATCACTGATCGATCTTTTGATGCTCTGAAACACGCGTTGACCCATGCACCGTTACTGCATCCTCCTAATTACAGCCATGATTACTTTTTGTACCTCGCCGCTTCCAATTCCATGATAGGGATGGTTCTAGTTCAGGAAGAGGAATTCCATGGTGAACATGTGATTTACTATCTTAGTCACAATTTGCATCCGATTGAAATCAAATATTCACATGTGGAGAAATTGGCCTTGGTAGCTGTTCAAGTTGTCCAACGTTTTCGTCATTACATACTTTTATGCAAAACAAAAGTGATTTCTGATTGTAACCCTATGATGTATATTTTGACCAAACAATTTCTAGGGGGAAAATACTCCAAATGGATTGTTATCCTGCAATAATTTGATTTGGAATTTGAAAATTCAAAATCAAAGAAATCATTGATATTTGCTGAACTTATGTGTGATTTCCCACGTACTGATACAAAAACTGTAGTGGAACAACCGATCATAGATGAATCCTTGTTTCTTATTAGTACCATTGATTCTTGGTATGAAGATATCATTGTTTATCTTCAGACCCAATCTTTTCGGCCTTAACTTTCATGGTCACAATGATGTAAAATCCATTTCCAGTCTCAACAATATCATATTGTTTTTGACACACTATACCGTCATGGTGCAGACTCTGTTTTTCAACATTGTCTCACCCATGAAGAAGCCGAAAAGGTTTTAAATGACTGTCACTCTGGATCATGTGGCAGTCATATGTCTGGGTACGCCACAGCCCAAAAGATATTGCACGCAGGTTATTTCTGGTTGTCCTTATTTAAAGATTGTATTTATGCAGTCCGAAAATGTCATAATTGTCAAATACTCGATCGAAAAATACGTGCACCACCTGATCCTCTTCACCCTATAATTGTTGTCTGACCTTTTGCAAAATGGGACATTGACTTCATTACATGTAACCCTCACTCGGCCGGGGGGCATGGGTATATTATTCTAGCAGTAGATTATTTTACCAAATGGGCCGAGGCGATGCCTACATTTGCGATACATGGAAAAACTGTAGCTACTTTCGTGTTCAATAATGTGATTTCTCGTTTTGATGTGCCCCAAGCAATAATTATTGATCATGGGAGCCATTTTCTAAATATCATGATGACCGAGCTAACTGACCAACTTGGCCTGCACCACGACAGTTCTACACCATACTATCTGCAAGCTAATGGTCTAGTTGAAGCAATTAATAAATTTTTAATCACCATGATCAAACGAATCATTGGAATTCATAAGTCGAATTGGCACACCAAGCTCTTTTCAACACTTTGGGCATATCAAACCTCAGCAAAAACATTGATAGGTTTTACCCATTTTCAACTGGTTTACGGTTTAGAAGTGGTATTACCCATTCAATGCGAGATACCATCACTCCACTAGCCATAGAGTTACTACCAGCCACTTCTGAAGAGGAGAAACATTTTTTGTACTTGGCTCAATTAGATGAGAATTGGCGCACCGTTGCACTAGCTATCGAGACTCATGTGAAACGAATGAAAGCTCAGTATGATAGAAGTGTTACACGTAATTTTTCAGAAGGAGACATAGTTTTGATATATGATCAAGCAATTGATAAACTAGGGACTAGAAAATTCAAACCAATGTGGCATGGTCCTTATATTGTCAAGCGACATCTTGAAAAAGGGGCCTATGAATTGATTTATTTTGACGAGGTCTCTTTAGGCAAACCCAGGAAAGGGCTTTATCTGCAGAGATATTATGCTTGATTTTTGTGTGGAGATATTTTCTGTATATTAGTTATTTTTTTAGCTAGTGTGTTGTAGATTAGAAACGTGTGCCTATTTTAAGTGTGATTTTACTACTATTCCTGCTTATCTAGATTACTCTTGATATTGCAGATTTCGACGTCTTTTCAAACATACATTGGTTTGCTGATGGCGCTTGTTGTAGTACATAGAATATCTCTTCCGCAACTTGGATTATTTATTCACCCACTCACGAGTTAGTATCTATGCATGGAGTAAGCCTCGGTCAAACAACGAACAATATTGCAGAATATAGCACAGTTATTGAATTATTGTTTGAATCCATTTCATTCGGAATTAGGAGTTTGATCGTTAGGTTAGATTATGAACTTGTTGTATTACAATTAATTCAATTATATGCAATTAGAAACCCAGTGTTGTTAAGATTATTTTTGAGAGTTCATCTCTTGGAAAGAGAATTTGATTATATTGAGTATCAACACATTCCAAGAAATTTAAACATAGTAGCAGATGCAATAGCTTCTAGTGTGATTAAGAGAAATTTGCGATTATAAAAGCAGTAAATCAACATTTGATAACATGTTGGACAAGTAACTGAAAATAGTAGTATATCATAGCATAGAGTAGTGTTTCAAAAAATATTACATCGTCCTCAATCATAGGTTCAAAACACCTTATGAGTAGGAAAACAGTGATACAAAAAATGATAAGAGTCTATACAATCGATCATCCACTATCCATGGTAATGATCATGATAATATACTACAGCTCGCACCACCCTGATCAATAATCTCTTGAACGGTCCAGGAACACCAATGACATATCTCTGTAAGCGAAGAGGAATGTCATCTATAGTATTGTCTATGATGTCCAGAGTCAGTCGCTCCAAATGGTGTTCCAAATCAATCAGGATTTCTGCTCTCTGATCCTGTGGTGGTGTTGTTGCAGCTGCATCCCTTTGCGTCCTGTCAAAGGGGCGAAGAGTGACTGGTCGACGTGGACCCACATTTTCATTTGAAATTTTTGTTATCAGTTTTGGACGATTTTAAAAACAAAATAAAAATTAGAAGTTAGAGCGTGTCAAAGTGATTTTTTACCTAACTCATCCCACTGAGCTCCTGGAGGAAGTGGCATATCCTGATCACCCCAGTAATCCATCCCAGCATAAGGGAAGTCCTCTATCACAAAGATTTGGTGTTCTAACCAACGGAAATAAGCCGGGGGAAATCGAACAATCTCTGTGCCCTCACTGTGACGGGCCATCAAAGCAACCCATCGGACCATCCGAGGCTCTCAGACTCTACCGTCATCAACAGGAATATGTTGCGGGGCTAATAGGGGAATCCTCTCTAAAGAAAAAGTAACCATGATATATCCACATCCGAAGTTATTTAACTTCCCCTTTTTTGCTCTAGTTAGTTGGCCTTTGACATTAGCCAACACTGCCCCGCACCAGTTGAATATAGTGCCTCGGAAGTAGTCCATTGCAATCCAAATTTGAGATCCAGTAGCCACATGCAAAGCTACACTTCCACATAACTTGGTAATGGTAAATGCAACTAATTTTAACACGGGACGGATAATGGTTTTAATGTCAATCTATTTGTCTTTTGGATTAGCCTCATCATTGCAGAACTCTAATTGCAGGCTAGCAACAGATTGGCCACCTGGTCTAGCCCCAAATAAAGAAAGTGGTTCACCTCTTTTAGACAAACCAGTCAAAAAATATATGTCCTCCAGCTCAATTTCAAGCCAGTTGCCTCCAATCATGAAACACTAGTCCTGAACATCCCACTTGTTTACCAAACAAGTGAGAAGGTCTACTTGAGCTCTCATGCCGCTTTTAGAACTTGTAATGTAGGTGGATGAATCATTGTAGCTTCATCCACCTCCTCATGTTCACGTTCCCACCAAATGAGCATTGTAAATATCCTACAATGCGCAAAATGAAAGACTAGAATCATTTTAAAACAAAATTTTTTGGTAATTTGGGAAGAAAATTTGTTTTTAAATTCTTCACAGCGCCCTCACACTTTTCGTTCAAAGACAGTGTGTAGCTCCGCATGGGCTCTGTGCTAAAAGTGCGGGGCCCCAACATTTTTCTTTGTAAGAAAATGTCGGGGTCCGCAAGTACCGTGTGTCTTACCTGTGGACCCCTGAGGGCAAAATTTCGAACATATTTTCTCCCCAAAAATAAATTTTAAGGCCTAAATTAAGGAAATGAACGGATGAAATGCAAAGAAAAGAGAATGTGGATTACCTGGAGCAGATGATTTTCGATTTGAACGGTCGGTTTGTCCGGAATCTTCTCTGGAGCGTTTTTTTTCCAAAAGCTCTCAAATCTTCACTCTGAACTCAAACGGTAAAAATGAATTTGGAAAAATCCTTTTTATAAGTTTTTTCGAATAAATGAAATTTAAATTTGTTTATTTTTCACTTTAAAAAGATGGTTTTTCAAAATATTTTTATTATTGAAGCAGGTACGTTTAATTTTTTGAGTTTTTGTGCAGAATACCGGATTTTTCAGGTGAAATGGTCATTTTTGACTAAGAGTATACTTTTATCACTTTTTCGGGCTCTTTAAAATTTACGAAAAAAGCAAAATCATAGAGTTCTCTTTTAAGCCCTTTTCAGACTCTCTAAAGATGAAAATATTGCCGAGAACTTGACTATTCAAACTCGTTAAAGGAAATGAACAATCGTCCCTTCAGTATAAGTTTACCCATTTTCTGGACTGAAATGGACTATTTACGAAAAAGGTATACGTTGACTAATCATAGTCAAGAGAGTTCTCTCCCGCATTATTTTATCCTTTTTCGGGCTTGAGAGACTAAAATTATGAAAAATAACACCCATGGAGTTTTCTTAAGTTTTTTCTTCTAACTCCCTAAAAATGAAAAACACTGAGTTTCTCCTATACTGGACTCGTTAAAATTTAACAGTAAAGGACCTGTCGATTACAAATAGGAATGGACCACTCCTTCTTAGGGTTCTATTTTAAACTAAGTTGGACTCATCCGAAGGATGAGCTTATAAAGAAGCAAATGTTATCCTCCTCAAGCTTGTCAAAAATAAAGACGTACTTGCCAAAAATGGTGGGGGAAAAGAGAGAAAACGAATTCATTTGTTACACTTTGATTTATAAAATCAGTATACCACTCTTGAACATGACACTTTTTGTCACACTTCTACCTGGGTTTGGAAAATCCTTTGCTTATCAAGTTAATCAAACCACATTGAAGGTCTTCAGCCGGTTTCTGGGTATTATCTTAGGGAAATTGTTACCAAACCATCTGCAATGTCGTTATGTGTTCAAGAGGACAGTCAAACAAACCATTCATCTGCAAACATTTGTCTCCATTCGCGTTGACCATCCCTGAGTCAGTCCTTGCAAAAAATTTCTTCAAAACTTGATCTATGGTTTCGTGTCGTGATCTTGCTTATGATGGATCACTTTCTATCGATGACAACTCATCATCTAGGAAGTTCATCTAGAATCCATCAGTACCTTGGAATCTGCATACCTTAATGGCAGGTTTCTCACCTTCGACAATAGGTTGCGTCATTGACCTTCGATCGAACGATTCCGTGAAATGTTTGACTTAAAATCACTTATTCACATTTCATGGATTGTACTGAGTAATTTGAGAGCCATTTTCATTATTGGTGGTTTCTCTCACACTTTTTAACAGTTCACACCATTGACTGGTAATCAGGTGGTTTCTACCATGTTCGACTTCAACACATTTAATCGCATGGGTAGAATTGTACTAGTTCGGGAAGCAGAAATCAAGACCTTGGATCTAGTTTCCACCATCCAGGCTGCGAGGAGTTTTATTATTCATTATGTAGTAGCTATCATTACAGATGGTTGCGTCCATGTTGTGTCTACACTATTAATGTAATATTAAAATCATTCCTGTATCAAAAAAAGTTTAGTTAATTTTTATCTGAGTATGGGAATGCCTACCTTAGTGATGATATATATATATATATATATATATATATATATATATATATATATATTTCATTGAATATTTTTACAGGGTTCCGACTGGGGTGTCCACAGGCTAATCCTCGAAATGCTAAAGCACATCACTCTTCGAATGCTCTTAGACTTTGCACTTTAGGGGGAAATTTGTTACATTGAAATTTGTCACCATGACGATTTAGTACTCCCTTAGAAGTCTACAACATCAAATTTCCTAAAATCAAGCCTTGAAATTGAGAGAAAATCTCATAAAAGTCTTAAAAAAACTTGTATCGCACTTTCTCTTAAAATTTCCTGCGGTGTCGCACCTTTTTATTCTAAAGAATGCGGAGCTAAACGTAATTTTTCTTCATTAAGGGTGCAGACCCCTGTAAAAGGTAAAACAAAGGTGGAAAGTAACATTTAGAAGCCCAGTAGTCAAATCTGGAAGCTTCTAGAGCAATTATCCAGTCAAAGGTTCGCTCCTATCATGTATGTTCATTCCTCCATTATGGGAGCCTATCCCTTGGTTTATGGGGCTTAATCCCTTCAAAAGAGAATTCTATCCCCTCTTATGTGGAACCATAACCTCCTCTATTTTCCTATAAATTGAAGCCATAGTGCAGCTTCAAGAGTTAGTTAGGGAGTTAGACTTTGAGAATTTTTGAGGAGAAATGCTGTAGAGACTCATACTCTCTTAACTGATCATTATGGGGGAATGATTACACACCCATGTGCATTTTAGCTGAGAGAGTGCAAAGCTTGTCAGAGTAAAGGAAACGCATGTTCCGGACCCTAGGAAGGCCTGTATGACATCAAGGCGGACACGGTTGTAAGGTTCTTCTTCATCAAAGATAATACGAATGAATACCGTTTTCTCAAGAGTTCTTTAGTTAAGTAGATTTTTTATCATGTTTTATCAATTATTTATTTAATTAATTAGCTTATTTCTTGAATTCCTTGATCATCTTGATAGATATATGATTCCTGAATTAGTTTATACTATGCAGGTGCTATTGATTTTTTCCATGTTTGTGATTGCAGATATTTGAAGACAACTCTTTCAAGCAACCGGAAAGAAGATTATTGCAAATAGCGTTGGACTACAGGTAGGTTTCCAAAACACTATTATAGTTACTTCCGAATCAAACAGTATCTAGAGAAAATAGTTTTTTTTTGTTCGTTTGTTGCTAGCTGTCCGTAGGACACTTGGGAGGTCTGTCTTGTCAGCAAGAACGACTTATCCATCCAACATGGGCTCAAGGAGCACAAAATCCTTATGGTAGGTTTCTCAGTATTATCAATATCCACCATCTTCTCCATCTTATCCATCATATCCAAATTTTCCTCCTCAACAAAATCCTCAGCATAATCCACAACCTCAAAATCAGAATCAAAATCCACCACTTTCATTACCATTTCCTCAAAAACCAAACCAGTTACCTGCCCAGCCAATACCAAACCCCAACAATAAAAATCCTCAGAATACATATATGATAGAAGGACAACAATTTCCAACTTATTTGATTACTCCTTTAGACCTTAATGATGTCCAACTTAGGTCTGGAAGAATACTTGAAAAAAAGAAGCCTTCTATAATTATACAAGAACAAAATAATTCTGAGGAAGATTCTCTGCGAGTAAATAAAAGTTTTGAAGAAAGCACATCTCTTCAAAACCAAAATATTGAAAAATAAAAACAAAAAGAACCAGTGATTTCAACTCCTATGTTAGAGCAACCATCAACATCTACTAGTACACCTCATTTTCCTGAAAGATTACAAATTGATAAAGGTGTAGAGAAACAAATTATAATGCCTAACTATGATTTCCTAGATGAACTGAGAAATGTTTGTATTAATATTCCATTATTACAAGCCATCAAGGAGATCCCAATATTAGCAAAAACAATAAAGGAGTTGAGTATGAAAAAACCAGGAAGAAAAATAAAAGAGATAAAAAGAATACAACTAGTAGGAAAAATAGCAGACATAATGATGGGAAATATTGCTATTCCAAAATATCTAGATCCCAGAAATCTAGTTGTCAAAACATAAATCAATGGAAATGAAATACCAAACACATTAATTGATCTTGGAGTAGCAATAAATATCATGAGTAAGCAGACCATGGAAAAACTAAAGCTTCCTAATCTTCTTTATACACCCACATTACTACAGTTAGTAGATAGATCTGTAATCAAACCAGATGGGGTATTAGAGGATATTTCAGTGTCCTTAGATTCTTGGGAGTACCCTGTGGATTTCATGATACTAACTCCTAAAAATGATCTAGGAGGACATCCTATTATACTAGGAAGACCTTGGTTAGCTACAGCTGATGCCTTCATTAGTTGTAGATCCAGTGATATGTACATCTATGATGGTAGTTCAACCAATAAATTTACTTTGTATCCTCCAGCAAAAATAATCATAGAAATAGATGAAACTCAATGGATTGATGATGAAGAAGATATACAACCTCTCTTCACTATTTCAAAAATTAGTGAAGATAATCAGATTCTAAATGTTCTAGAAAATCATGAATCTTCTTCAGAATACAAACATGAACAATTTCAAGAAGAATCCAATATTGAATTTTTGTCATCAAGACAAATGTCTCTTTACTCCGTGGAAGAATTTGGAAGCTCTACAATTGAAATGTTTCCAGGAAAAACCTTAAACATAAATAAAAACCTGGAAAAATCTCAACAAGAGAAGCTATTCAAAATATTACAGAGACACTCCTCCGCATATTCATGGGAATACACTGATATGAAAGGGATTAACCCTAAGACTTGCACTCATCATATTTACATAGAGGAAAATTGTAAACCAATCAGACAGCCTCAGAGAAGGATGAATCCAAACCTTAGGGAGATTATTAAAGAAGAGTCGCAGAAATTGTTAAATTTCAACTTTATTTATCCCATTTCATACAGCCAGTGGGTTTCTCCTTTGGTGATTGTACCCAAGAAAAATGGTAAATGGAGGGTATGCATTGACTACTGAGAATTAAACAAAGCTACTCTTAAAGATCATTTTCCTTTACCTTTTATATATCATGTGTTAGATACATTAGCAGGCAAAAAGTACTTTTCATTTTTGGATGGTTTCAGTGGTTATAATCATATTCAAGTTGCACTTGAGGATCAAGATAAAACCACATTTACCTGTCCTTGGGGAATTTATGCCTACCGAGTATTACCTTTTGGATTGTGCAATGCACATGCAACATTCCAAAGGGCAGTATTGGGGATCTTTTTAGATCTAATACATGATTGTGTAGAAGTATACATGGATGATTTCACAGTCTATGGTAATACATTTGAAGAAGCCTTAGAAAACTTGGAAAAATTTCTAAAAAGGTGTAAAGAAGCAAACCTTTCATTAAGTCATGAAAATTTTTTCATGATGTTTATTGAAGGGATTGTCCTATGACATCATATTTCAAGATATTGGATTAGAGTTGATGAGTCAAAATTTGAAGTCATCTCTAGACTATTAGTTCCAAGTTGTCAAAAATATGTTAGGAGTTTTCTAGGATTTACAAGATACTATAGAAGATTTATAGAAAACTTCACCAAGATAGCATCTCCACTTTTCAAACTACTCACCAAGGACTATGAATTCAAATGGAATTCTGACTGCCAGTTAGCATTTGAAACCCTGAAAACAAAAAATATCTGAAGCACCTATTTTAAGGGGACCTAACTGGAAATTACCTTTTCATATCTCAACAGATGCCTCAGATACAGCTCTAGGAGCTGTGTTGGGACAAAAAGACCTAATCCCTTATGCCATCTACTATACAAGTAAAAATTTGACTCCTTCAGAGTTGAACTATATTGTAACTGAAAAAGAATTCTTAGCTGTTTTCATGCTATAAATAAATTCAGACATCATATAACAGGCTATGAAACTTTTGTTAATACAGATCACCCTGCAATTAAGTATTTAATGAATAAATCAATCACTAATGGCAGAGTCAGAATATGGTTATTGCTTTTACAATAATTTAACATCACCATTCTAGATAGGCTTGGAAAACAAAATACAATGGGTGATTTCCTATCTAGACTCCAAAACATTAAAGACAATACTCCAGTTGAAGATAAATTTCCTAATGAATATCTCTTTGCAATAACTGCTCAAACTCTCTGGTTTGTAGACATTGCCAATTATTTGGTTTCAGGAAAGTTTCCTTCAATTATGAATGCAAGAGACAAAAGAAGAATCATTTATGAAAGTGAAAAAATTTCATGGATTTATAATGAATTATACAGGACAGGTCCAGACCTTATTATCAGAAGGTGTGTTCAGGAAGATGAGATGCCTAAGATTCTTAAGGCATGTCATGATGAACCTTGTGGTGGAAATTTTGCTGACAAGAGGACAGCTTATAAGATCCTTCATCTAGGATATTATTGGCCATCCATCTTTAAAGATGCAAAAGAATATGTCAAAAGATGTGACAGCTGCCAAAGACTAGGGAAACCTTCTCCTTCAAGTGAAATGCCATTACAACCTTAGGTACATATTGAAACTTTTGAGAAATGGGCTTTGGATTTTGTAGGACCTATTAATCCTCCAACAAAACAAAAGAAACATATCATATTTTACACTGATTATGTTACTAAATGGGTAGAAGCCAAGGCATTACCTTCTGCTAATGAAGTATCTGTAGTTAATTTTCTTTTTGAGGATATTTTTACTCTTTTTGGTGTCCCAAGAGAAATTTTCACAGATCAAGGAGCTTAATTCACATCAAATTTGGTGGAGAAAATGGTAGAGAAGTACAAAATCAGGCACAGGAAATATACTCCCTACCATCCACAAGCAAATGGCCAAGTGGAATCTACCAATAAGGTGATTGAAGGGATTATTACAAAGACTGTTCATTTACATAGAAGAGATTGGGCAGAAAGGCTTCCTGAAGCCTTATGGGCCTACAGAACTACATGGAGAAACACAACAGGGAATAATCCTTATGAACTTGTTTATGAAAAACAAGACCTGTTTCCCATAGAGTTTCAGATCCAAACTTTCAAGATGGCAGTCCAACTAGGACTTGCTTTGACTGAAGCACAGAAGCACAGGCTGGAGAAAATTAGTGAATTGGATGAGATCGGACAAGATGCAGTCCAAAGAGCAAGCATATTCCAACAACAAAGGGCTAGATGGTATGATAAATATATCAAAGAAAATAAATTTAAAGAAGGTGACTGCGCACTCTTGTTTGACTCAAAATTCAAGGATTTTCAAGGTAAATTTCAAACCCATTGGCTTGGGCCATATGAAATTGAAAAAATATTTGAAAATGGAGCAATAAAGATCAGAACAATAGATGAAGGAAAAGTATCATTTCTTGTAAATGGACACAGGTTGAAATTGTATCATAAACCACTTTCAAGAGAAGAATTTGTCAGAAAATTCCAAGAGAACATTGATATGATGTTAGTGAAGAAGAATCCTTCTTCTTCACTAACTTAGTTTGTATTTTTCTTCAACAACTTAAAATAATATTAATAATAATAATAATAATAAATTAAATAAAGGTATAAATATGAAAACCAATTAGTGATTGGCATGTTTATGTAGAAAGTACAGGGTGAAAATCAGAATTTTTCTGACTCCCTATACTTTCAATTTTTCTTTTTCTGCAACTAAGTATTCATAAAATCACAAGTTGCAGGTTCATTTTTCACTCCATACTTCACTTCATTCATATTTCATTCCATTCCATACTTACATTTCATTTCATTTCATGCTTCCATTACATTCAATTCCACATTCATGTTCCATCTCATTCTACATTCATGTTCCATCTCATTCCATTCCATATCCATATTTCATAACCTTTTGACAGGCACATTCTGTAGTTGTCTGTTTTGTAGCCAATTCGACTCTCCAGCCTACTTCAATAAAACAACAGATGATAATCAAAGGAAACTATGGAGCTTAGAAGATCAACATTCCACAAATGAAGGACAAACACAACAAGCAACAAAATAAAAAATGTCTGAGGTAAATTGTACAAAGTTATTTTGATAGAAAAAATATAAAAACATGAAAAAGATACAATATGCATAATCATATGTCTCCTAAGTAAATCTATCATTCGAATTGATCTTATTTCATAATAAAACACCTCGACCATATCCCTTACCCTACGATCCATAACGTTTCATCATTAATTAAATGACTAACGGTCAGAATCTTAGATGTGACCTATTAGGCCACGTCTTTAAAATATCGTATCATTTAGTTATGATTCCAAAGATTTTCATAAATCTCTTTGCAGCTATTTCATTCTATATCAAACCCTCAACATTCTTCATCATTTTCCCATCACTTTTTTCGTTCACCACCTCATTCACTCACTACCATTATATTCTGTAGTCAGTTCATCTGCAAAAATAGAGAAGTCATTTTAAGGGTGAAACATCCTTCAGCAACTACACTTTCTTCAGACACAGGATCAGAAGCAGAGCATCAGACCCTACAGCTCAGAGAAGGAAGTAATTTGTACATAAAATAAATGGTGTTAATTGTGAGAACAAAACCAATTGGAGTCAAATACTTAGAAGGATACCCACAAGTTAAAGGGCTATTACAGCAAGTTGGGTGGTTGAGTTTTGTAGAAAAATTCAATGGGTTCCATAAAGAAATTACAAAATCATTTTCTAGATCATTTGATGGATCAAAAGTAGAAATTGGAGACATTAAGTTTACCATAACAGAGTCATTTGTAGCTAAATCCATGGAATTGCCAAGACAAGGAGAATGCTAGTTCAAGAATAAGGAGTTTCATAATGAGTCTTGGAAACAAATGATGAAGAACCCATGTATGGAAATTATAGTGTTTAGAAAAGGAATTCCGAGCACAACTTTAAAAAGTAAATGTAGAAACATGTTATTAATTTTGCGAAAAATTTATAACATGTGAAGGTAGATTTGGTACAATGTATGTTTATCATATTAGGCTGTTGATGAATTTCTTAAATGATGGAGAAATAAATCTACCTTTCTTCTTGCTTAATAGCTTGAAAATAATGGCTTCCAATGTTCAGAAAAGGGTACAATTTCTAGAAACTACTTTATACCACCATGGTTTAGTTAAAGTTATAATTGAATTCCATTTGAAGAAAATAGGAGATAACTGGGAAGAGTTTCTTTTAAGAAATCATTTTCAAGAACTAGAGGAAACATCATCTAAAGAAGAAACTATTAGAAGAAGCAAGAGAAGAAAAGTTGATAAGATTGTTGAAAATAAACATGATAGATTATCACAAGAAGAGAGTGAAGAACTGATTTCTGAAAAGTTGGCAAAAATTAGGAAACAGGTTAGGGTCAAGAGAAAAGAGAAGATAACAAGTAAATATACTGATGAAGAAAACAAAAATCCACCAAAGTCAAGGAGAAGTTCCAGACTTAAAGGAATAATGAAAAATACATTGGTTAAAAACACATGAATTATAAATATTGAAGATGAAGAAATTCTGGTTCAAACACCAGTTGATAGATCTCCTTTACATCAGTTTGAAGAAGACCCTCATAGAAGAACTCCTGAAATAGACCCAGTTCAACGAAAAATCTATGATTATGTGGAATCTCTAGAAAGAAAGGCCTCAGAAAATCAAGGAAGATCCCTCAGTCCATAAGAACCTCCAATAGAAACCTTAAGAAAAGATAACTATGAATTGGAGATACTGAACTGACATATAAAAAATGAGAATGAAATCTTGAGAGAACAAATTAAATTGAAGAATGTTATGAATGATACTCTCACTCTGCAATTGGGTACACTGCATAAAGAAAATAGGAAGCTAAAGAAGAGAAATAAGAAACTGAACAGGGCCCTTATAAATATTAAGTTCAAATTATTCATGAGAAAACCCAGAGTGACACTGGCCACCAAAAGAAGCAAAAAGATAAGGTTAGATGTTCTAGCAGATGTTTCAGAGCACATGGAATAATTTTTTTATGAAATTGCATGAGGACATGCAAGAGTTTTGCAGTGGGGGTATGCTGAGCCCTAAAATTGTCTTCTATGTTGCAAACCTTCACTTCATTTCATCATTTCTTTATCACTTCATAAGCCTAAAATCAATGAAAAATGATTAAGATTTCTTAAAGGTTACATACAAATGATTAAAATGTTGTATTTTCGTCATTTTTGTTGTTTTAATAATTTTTGACAGTTTAGCCATAGAATACAAACATTCTGTAGCCAATCAAGCGTTCCGCCGCTGTTTTTGTGTTTAAGTATGATGCAAGTGTCAATTGGAGAAAAGGCGCACATGGGTAGTTCCCAAATCTTCCCTACATGATTCCTTCCTATCCACGAGGACTGAATTGACAACTAGAGGTGTCTGATCCAATGGTCAAATCGAGAGTCAAAGAGAATGTATTCTACAAGAATTAGGACTCCTGATTTTCTTTTCAGCAAATCACGATCCTCAAAAGAGTCTCAATTCAATTTTTATTAGAATATTACACCTGTACCTATTTTTGTTCAACAATAGTTATGAATTTGCATATAAATTAAGCTCTGTAGAACCGAGAAAGGACGATTAATAACTCATTGATAATCATAGTGATACTCTGCTTTTCAAGCACTATTTTAATAAAAGGAGATTAGCCTTGAAGTTGTTCTGATTACAATTTTAAGGAGCTAAAGGATTACACCGAATTGATAGCAGAGGGCCCCTACTATTCGAGGAGGTTTCATGCATTTTCTAGCTAAGTTCATTCTAGTTTCTGTTTAGCATTTCTCTGTATTTTGTTACTGGTTTCACAATTTGCAATTATTGTATCCAAATGAGTAAAGTCTGTTAATGAATGGATAGTGACTCATAGGTGCAGTAGTTGTTTAGGTTTCATTTCTTGTCTTTCATGGTTAAACAGTTACTGTGATCGACCAAGTAAAGACCATTTAAATCTTAAATTGAAATGGTTACTGACTTGTAGATACAGTAATTGTCTAGGAGATCCTCATACACTACACTTAATATTTTTCAAAAGCTCTTCCTATAAATCTCAATTATATGAATTGGATTTAGTTGCAAGGTTTCAGTTATTAATTGTTTCAGTGTTTCATTTCATGTTAGGAGATCCTCATTACACTACACTTAATCTTTCTCACAAGCTCTTCCAATAAATCTCAATTAAATGAATTGGATTCAGTTGTAATGTTTGAGTTATTATTAGTGATGTTTTTATTTCATGTCATAGGAGATCCTCGTTACATTACAATTGATATTTTTCAAAATCTCTTCCAATAAATCATAATTAAATGAATTGGATTCGGTTGTAATGTTTGATTTATTAGTTGTTTTCATTTATTGAATCTTGATATCCATGGATTAGGATTTCTAGTTTTCATCATTTAATAGACTCCAAAATTTGTAAATAAAACTTTGCTTTATTCATTTGTGACATTTTCCCTTTCCTTCCTTTTTAAATAGATTTAATCTCATCTTTTTTAGTTAGAATAGAATACTAAGGATCAAAATATAAAAAATCCCAGAACATCAAGCAAAACCTTAAAACAATGAAGTAGGGAAAAAATGACACTTAGGCGCATATAGTGCATCGCTACTAGCCACCTGGTCGATAATTTATGTTAACAATTTAGGACACTAATTGACTAAAAATATCGATGTAACTTCCTAAAGATTCCTTACTATGTGGCTATCACCCCTCAAAGGTGTTGTTCTCCTACAAATAACTCTCACATATATCATCAATACAACAATCTCCTACAAATATGACCTATACATCACCAATGAGTGCTAGAAATCCCTCACAAATACACTCGAATTCCACACTGAAGCATACATAAAACATCTTCATAAACTTAATGAATGAAGAAATAAAAAGGCCAAGACAAATTTCTATTAAAACACGCAACAACAATTATGTAAATGAGAAAACCCCTTGTAGGGTCATAATTACTATTTGTGCTATAGTCTCTTATTATTGTTAGTATAACCCCTTATTGTTGAAGTTACTTCCTTGCTTCATATCCTTATTATTGTGCCCTTAAATTATTATTGTTAGGTCGGCTAGGATTACATTGTGGCCCCACTAGGATTAAATTTTGGCCCCATGGACTCCTATATATAGAAAGGAGCTTTTGTAATTTGAATCATCCAAGAATTGTTCATTCATGTAATGTATTGGAGGTTGCCCCCTCGAAGTGGCTTATTTCTAAGGCATTGATATCTCTTTTCTTCTATTTTTGGAGCTGGTTTCACAACATTTGGTATTAGAACTTTGGATTCTAGGGTTTCGCTGCTCTAAACAGGTTATCGTGGCATTTTCGCTATATCTTTTTTTCTACGAAGGTTCAAAATCTGAAATTTTTATAGTGCGAAGTCGAATTCCACAGGGAAACTGCGTCCAAAAAAATTAGAGCTTGGTTCACAATGACCCTTCCAGGAGATATGATATGTGGAAGGTAGTGCTTTTTCAGGCTCCTGAATTGCATCTCAAAGAGGTGATCGTGGGTAAAGCTTCATAACACTCTCTCTGAGCATTGGATTGGAGTGCCGTAAAAAGTGGCCACAAGTACATGGACAATAGTTTCTTTTCTATCAATTTCAGAGCTAAAAGACGAAACAATGACACGTGGCAAGTCATACAAGTTTGCTCTACTGAACCGGTCCATAATTAGGTCATTGTGGGAGATTGGACACGACTTTGTCTTGGAGAATACAAATCAGGTCAGACCTGTGGAATTCAAAAGAGAATTTAGAGGGCTACTTCAGTGATTAATTTCAGATATAGAAGAGTTGCAATTACAGATATAATACAATTTCAATATCGAGCTCCTCAAAAGAAAGAAAAAGGTGTGTATTTTTTTTTCGAATTGCATAAGTCTTGTTTGAAAAATCAATTTGAATTGATTCCAAGGGCATATTGTAGAATAGATATCAGTATTGGGTTCTAAAAAATGCCCCGTAAAAATAATTCAACACCCATTAAGCCTTCAGAAGGCTCTGCTATGACTCATGAAGATGAAGAATTGCAACATGATCTATCGAAATTACAAGAGCAAGTGCACCAAATTTTGCTCTTGCAAAGTATTGGGAAAAATGCGAGGGGGTGAATCCATATTTAGATCTGATGGAATTTTGTTTACCTTTTTCTTTCTCTTAAACCCATACGCTACTTTATTGAAGCCAACTCGCGTATACACGCGGATATCCTCAATAAAACTTGCATATTACAAATATATCTCATTATGCAGATAATTATTTACTTAGATCATTGCATCATTCATTCATTAGATGTTTAATAAGCAGTAAATAGGTGCAGTAAGAATAGAATAAATCATCACACATAAGAAACACACATGAACACCAGGATTTAAGGTGGAAACCCAATTCGGGAGAAAACCACCGTTGTTGTCGTATTTGTCTTCGATATTTATTATAAAGAAAAATTCTTACAACCATGTATTGGCGCAGAATCATACCAGCACGCAGGCACCCACCTGTAGAAGGCTACAACCTTCTCTCGTTTACCAGCCTCTCGTGGAAGCGAGCTCCAACCCCCTGATCTCGTTTACAAGCCTCTACTGGAAAGAGCCCCAAAACCCCCACCTTTCTCGTTTCTGACCTCTCCTAGAGAGCTACAACCCCATTGTTCTCGTTTACCCAGCTACCACTAGAAAGGGCTACAACCCCCTCAACACAAACCGACCTTGACACCATTGCGGACCACTTTTCATCAATTTTCATACTGGATCCAACAGATTCCACATAACATACCTTGTAGGCCACTTTTCATCAGATTTTCAGACTGGACCCGCTCCACACATTTAAGCTCAATCATACATCAAACTGAAACTTATAACTCCATTAATTCATTCATTGAATCATCAACCAATCATCCAACAACTTGATCTTCAATCAACATAATCAGCAACATAATCAACATTCAAACAACCCAGATCTGTATGAATACATCATTGACAGATAGCAGTAAAACAGTAGAATAGATCATACATTTCATTCCACACACTTCAGAAAAACCCTAGATTTCATACGCGCTTTTACTTCACTGAACCTGTGTATATACGCGCTTTCACAGGGACAAACCTGCGTATAATTCTGCACATATTTCAGAACTGATCTCACATTCCATACGCGCTTTTTCTAAAGCCAACCCGCGTATATACGAACTTTCTCTGCCACGAACCTGCGTATAGATCTTCAAACTTTGTAGGGCTGCGCAACTCTTCAGAACAGATAAATAGCTCAGATTGTACCCTTCACTTCAGAAAAATATTCGCCTCATCTTAGATCTAAACATTCCATAAACAGATCTAGAAAATACATAGTCATTTCAGATCTAGAGATCCCTCTTCATCAGTTTCTTCAGAGGTGCATTATTAATTCAGATCAATCAATAAATTGTTACCCTTCCATGCAGATATACTTCAAAGTGAAGTATTCATTAAAACCTAGACTTATGCACGCCCTTGCACTATGATCTTCTTCTCCTTATATAGATTTAGCCTTTGTCAATACCATGAGCCAAAACCACACAACTTCCGATGGTATTCCTTGACGGGATCAAATAGATCATCCAGCGCTCAATACTGTGGGCCAATACCATGGTAATGTCCCCTGGTTTTATAAATTTAGAGCGCAAATAGGCATACGCTACTTGGTACGTACTTTTCTGCGTACATACGCTACTCCTCCTTTACAAACCCACATATGCTTTCTGACATACCATTTTTATCATTATTCTTGCACTTACTGGAATTTCTTTCTCTGTTACTTCTGAGCTACTCTGTAGATACATCAGATTTACATCATTAATAAACTCATCAAGTCAGTTTCCATCAAGGACAACTTTATCAAGTAGGTTGCCATCAACTTTTTCAAGTAGGTTGCCGTCAAGGACAACACTCTGCATCATATTGCCAACAATCTCCCCCTTTGGACTTGATGGCAACCATGATGGTGTTTGGTCACCAAAATTTGATCACCAAAACGGATAGATACATTGAATGTAACCATTATGTAAACACCATGATACTCTCCCCCTTTGACATCAGGGCAAAGGGCGGATCAAAACAAAACAAGGTAGAAAAAAAGAGGCTATGTAGATGGAGGTATTGCCCAAGTTACATGCTCCCCAGGTTCATGCTGAATCTTCAAACATATGTTTCAATGAAGTACATGACTCTATGAACTTCCTATCACCAAAGACTCATACTTACATCAAATATCCAACCAAGTGGATTTACATATAAGACTCAAGTACCCAACCAAGTGGATTTACATATGTGAATCAAGTACCCAACCAAGTGGGTTTACAAAATTGAAGAAGTCCTTATATTATTGAATATAACAATTTACATCATAGGTCTCAACATGACCTTTTCATCAAATTACAAATATGATTTTTTATGACATTTAGAATCGAATTAAAAGTGTCTAAATTTTCATTAATTTATCAATACGGATTAATGTCCGGTAAATGCGGCCTTACTATATGTGAAAGATAACTATTTCTTAACTTTTTGTCGTTTTTGGTTTCTAATGTGAGATGGACATTAAAATAAAAACAGAGAGTATAGTTATGATTGTTCAAGGAAATGATATCCTTTATAATGATTTACCAACTTGAAACTTAAAAATGAATTTGAAACACACAATGACAAAACTTGAAAGGAAATGAAAATGTGCTACTGAAATGAAAAAGGTGCTGCTAATCTAATAAATCAAAACAGTGAACTAGTGAGCATGAAACCAAACTATTCTTGCTGCTGTCTAAACACAAAAGAAACTATGCTGAAAGAAATCCAAAAATTGCAATAAAGTAAATCTAAATCAAATTACATCAACTTGTCTTCTGATCCCTCATCATTAGTCCAGCTATGATTTTCGGAAGTAACCATAAACAACTTGAGTAACGGATATCTAACTTGCAGAAAGTAAACTAATATCAAACCATACATTCATAATTCAATCCCTCACCATCAGTCAGTTTTGTAACTTCGGAGAATGCTTGAAGATGTCATGAGCAATTTAATATTTCTAACTATGATAAACTAATATCAAACTACACATTCATAATTCAATCCCTCACCATCAGTCCAGCTGTGGCTTTCGGAGGTAACTGAAGATGTCATGAGAAATTTAATATTTCTAACTTGCAGAAAGTAAACTAATATCAAACCTACACATTCATAATTCAATCCCTCACCATCAGTCCAGCTGTGGCTTTCGGAGGTAACTGAAGATGTCATGAGCAATTTAATATATCTAAATCTAACTACTGAAACAAATGTGCAAGACTGAAATAAACAAAGCAGTACTGAAATTAAACAGAAACTAAGAAAAGTAAATTAGCAGCAGAACAATATTAATTCCATGTCATTAATCAAAAAGTTATGCAAATGCCCGGGCTGCCTATTTATAACCTGAAACAAGAACACTGATCAGTTAACAATAACATAAAACATGAAAGACAGAAGTAAAATTTAAAGCATGAAAGATTATAAACAGAAATGAAGCATATATACCATGAAAGATGCAATGTATAAACACATGAATGAACTATGGCACAATGAGCTTAAAGAAATAAAACAAGAACTATACAATAATGCACAAAACCTCAGCGTGTGCAGGGGCCCTCTACACCAGACTTGGCAACAATCTTCAAGTACGAATTACGCTTGGAAACAGAGTCTTCTTATATATTAAAATGCAGTCATAACAGAAAGGTGATATTACGGCATAGTGGCAACGTAATTACATTACAAAGCTATCTAGCAGCTAATGGAGACTAATAAAAACTAACTCTTATGCATATGCAAACGCGTTATTTATAACTGAAGGTGATATAACTAATTTCCTAAAGTTTATGCTGATGGAGAACACGTAAACCATTACGTCCAAAGATCTAGGATCATGGCCGCGTTGAGGAGTAAATCTATGAAGAGTGGATGTTTGAATTCGGCTTATAGAGCCATGTACAGGTGTTGATTTGTCTCCCACAGTTCAGAAACGGCCATATAAATATCCACATGACGAGAAACAAAGTCCTGTCATGGTGGAACTCTACGGTTGACTTCCACTTGGCCACCTTTGACCGCAGCCTCCCTAGATGAATTTGCCCGAGCCAATAGGACACGATCCATGTCCACATCATTCCTGACTTGCCCATGTGGCTCGTTTTACCTGAAGACACCTGTAACATAGAGTTTCACAAAATGGCTGCGGAAAGTTGCAGCAGCTGCGGAAAGTGGCAAGATTCCGCAGCTAAATGAGAAAAATCTAAATCAAACAGCAGACACAAAAATATAGTTAAAAACCACTTTAGATGCTCTTTTGCAATTAATATACAATGATATTGAAAACTTGGGAGGTTCAGGTGAATGAAAAAGGTATAGAAAGGTGTATGGAAAAGATGCAGATTTGAGACTCAACATACCCCCACTGTGAAGGTGTTGCATGTCCTCATGCAACCAAAATTTTGATAATCCTTCTTTAGTTCATATGCCTTGACACTTCAGCCAGTACATCCAATCCTCTCCTCTTCTTCCTTGGTGCTGCTGACATCCTAGGTTTCTTCATTAGGCATCTAAATTTGATATTAACCAGTGCTCTGCTTAACTTCTGGCATTTCCTTGTCAATTTCTTGTTCTTCTTCTGCCATATTCCCAGATGTAGCATGCTATTATCATGAATGATTTTGTCTAATTTTCCTTGTTCCTTCAATGCCTCATTTTCATTTTTAATGTGTTTATTTAAAAGCTCTAGCTCAAATACTTCCTGTTTTAGTGATTGGACTAGATCATCTTGTACTGTATGAGGCTGGATGGACGAAGTACTGGGACCTGTAGCTGCTTTTTCCAAAGATTCTATATAATCATATACTTCTTTTTGCTTGGGGTCTATATCAGGTGTCATTTTTATTGGGTTGTCCCCAAAATGCCATGAAGGAGAGTTATCTTCAAAATCTGGCTGAGAAGGGCTCACATCAACATCTTGCTGAGAATGGGATGGACTATGTTCAATGTCTGACTGAGAATTAAATGAAACAGGTTCACTAACTGATTGAGAGTGAGATGGACTATGGTCAGCTGGGGATTGTTCAGATGTTTCTTCTCCCAAATCAATGAAATGGGGTCCTTTCATTTGTGTTTTCCTCAATTTCCCCTTAAGTCTGGAACTTCTTCTCACACACTGTGGACCACTGTCCTTTTGCTTAGATGGTGGATTAATAGGTCCAATTGATTTTGTCCAATTTACTCTGTTCCTTCAATGTCTCATTTTCATTTTTAATGTGTTTATTTAAAAGCTCTAGCTCACAGACTTCCTGTTTTAGTGATTGGACTAAATCATCCTGTACTGTGTGAGGCTGAATGGACGAAGTACTGGGACCTGTAGCTACTTTTTCCAAAGATTCTATATAATCATATACTTCTTGTTGCTTGGGGTCTATTTCAGGTGTCATTTTTATTGGGCTGTCCCCAAAATGCCGTGAAGGAGAGTTATCTTCAAAATCTGGCTGAGAAGGGCTCACATCAACATCTTGCTGAGAATGGGATGGACTATGGTCAATGTCTGACTGAGAATGAAATGAACCAGGTTCACTAACTGACTGAGATGGACTATGGTCAGCTGGGGACTGTTCAGATGTTTCCTCTCCCAAATCAATGAAATGAGGACCCTTCATTTGCGTTTTCCTCAATTTCCCCTTAAGTCTGGAACTTCTTCTCACACGCTGTGGACTACTGTCCTTTTGCTTTTGTTTTCCTTTCTCTGTCTTCTTGGCCATAGATGACTGTTTTTGAAGATGAACTAATCTCTCAGATAACACGTGATGATCTTCTTCTTCAGAAGAAGGGGTTTGATGTATAGCCTCAATACTTTTTCTCTCTTTTGGTGTTATTGGCTTCTTACCCTTAGTTTCTTTCTTCTTCCTCTTTGACAGTCTCTCTTCCCTATCAGTTCTTTCAATTGTAGTAGTAGGAGTATTTTGAATTACATCATTTGTTCTCTTTCTCCTACTCCTTCTTGATGTGTTACCTTCAGGAATTTCTTGAGTAGGAGTACTTTGAGTAGGAGTAATAGAAAATATGGGAGATTGAGAGCTTGATTATCTAGAAAATTCATCAGAAATCTGGTATGGTACATATACATGGACCCAAAACGGCCTTCACAAGTAATGAATTTTTGAACAACTAGTAGCAAAGTAGCCCATTCCTTTTTCAATGCATGAACAGGAATTCCTCTTTTAAAAATAGTTATGTCCATACCTTGGTTTCGTAAGATTGTTCTCCAGGCTTCATCACTAATGCTTTTATTTTTAAACCAACGCTCACCCTCCTGAGGAAGTTCCGTGGCAGTTGCTACAGATGCCTCGTTCACTGCAAACTTAAGATCTCCAATCTCTACTTCCAGGCCATTGAACGACCTTGCAAATGATTTTGTCACTTCTTTATGATAACGTCTGAATTTTTGGATAAACCGCAGCCACTTTGCTTTCTTCAATATATCCCTGACTTGCGGATATCCCTCCATGAACTTAGGTCCTTCAGGTTCTGCTCTTAGCAATTTACCCATCCTTCTTTCTGCTCTTCAAAAATTTGCCTACGTGAGGTTTCAATGGAAATAGAACGGCTGAATGCACGAAGATGAGCACAATGACTGTAGGTAGATATCAAAGAGTGGATATACAAGTTTTAGCGTAATAGAGAACGAAGTGGAGTGAGACAGAACAGAGAGGGGTTTCATGAGCACGGAAGAGACACGGCTGTGAGATTAACAGAACAAATAGGAGGAGTATAACACATCTGACAGTGTTTTGAAATTTGGTGGCTGCACAATAAATGTGAGCACGTTTAAACAAGGACTATGGATTTATGCGGCTGTAAGAGTCCGTGGTCAAATCAACTACGTATCATTGTCACCGGTGGAATATCGGAGTATGAGTGAAGATCGGGGGTTTAATTATGGAACCGTTTGAGAATGAATGAGGGAGGATCATATGGAGATCGTGAAAGGGTTACGGAATTTGTCAATATAATCATTGCACATAATGGATGGAGCTTATGGTTTAGAACTATATAAAAATGTGTTTTCAATGCTATTTGAAATGAATTTTACTCATACCTTGGAATCTTTTCCTTTTTCCTTGGTCTTCAATTAGTTGCTCTCATTGGTATCTTGAATGCTCCATGCCTTTATTTTTGGTCCTCTCACCTGCATTTAATTTCATGATTATGGAAATAACATCTGGCTGTACATTCTTTTGAAAACAGAGTTGTAGCTGCGGAATCTGCTTCTGGCTGCGGAAACTGGTGTCAGCTGCGGAAACAGATGTCAGCTGCGGAAACTGACACAGCTATTATTTGGATGAATGAACATGAACGGATGACAAATGACTAGATGGAAATGGTCATGAAAAATAATTTTATTGATGAAATGGAATAAAATGAAGTGAAATGGAATGAAGTGGAGTGAAAATGAAGTGGGATGAAGTGGAATGGAATGGAGTGGGTGGTCACAAGACTTGTGAAATGAAAGAGAGATTTTTTTTTTTTTGGAAAATATAAAGTGTCAGGTGTTCCTGATTTTCACCCTATATTTTCTGTATAAGACTGGCAATCAGTGATTGGTTTTCAGGCTTATACAATTTTTTTTTTTTTTTTTTTTTTTTTAATTGAAAAGAACAAAAGCTAGGCGGGTGGAGAAGAAGAATTCTTATGTACCAACCTGATTGCAGAATTCTCTTGAAACA